>JADZMA010000951.1:0-27537 GCA_020796225.1 Arion vulgaris
CATATAAACAGCACTACTTGGATTCAAACATCTCCTGACAGCTAAACAGTTGATCAACAACACCTTCATAGCCACTCTCTGTTACCAATGCAAACATGGACAAGAATAAGAAACATACACCAAAAATAGCAACATGCGAAATGAGATGTCTCCGCAAAGTCACCAACAACACAAGAATGGACAGAGTAACGGATACCAGCATCAGAGAAAAGGTTGCGGAACAAGACCGTGCTTGAATTATATAGTGAAACAGAGAATGAAGTGGGTTGGTCACTTAGTAAGAATGCGAACAGACCAAACTGCTATGAAGCTCCTACAACAGAATATCAGGAAGGAAAGCGAGAGGACGACCAAAGAAAAGGTGGATAGATAATGTATTTGAGTTCTGCCAGGGTACTAAGAAAAGCATCACACAAATCATCAGAAACAAACCAGACGCAAGACAAACCCAAAAAAAGCACGACACTGGGTTAAGAACCAGGTAACAGTGTTGCTGACAAAAGAAGAAGAAGAAAAAAACGGAATCTCAAAGGAATCCATCATCCTATAGGAAGTAAATGTGGCTATGTTCTATAGTCATCTTTGCTCTGCAACAAGCATACATGCATGCTAGCCATGACTCCGTATCCTGACTTTTAACCCCGATACACAGACCAATCGGTATAAACAATACCATCATCATTTGCAGTATCTGGTACTATATGTTTAAATTCGAGTTCAGCCTTCATGCTGCTCCAGTATCTACTCGTACTTTCACGAATATTGATAACATTGCTGAATTTGTTTATGCTACCATTGAATGGGAACCACTCTTCTCCTTTTGATAGAGCCACAACTGTGATCACCGGGCCAATTGATCTCTCATCTTGGGAAATCCGCGACATGCCACGATTGATTCTCGTACCCTTAACAACATTAGTTTAAAAGGGCGTTAAGGTCGAAAGATTAACTTCATTGAATCTGATTTTACCCTATATGGCTCGGTCCATCTCCGCAGAAATGGCACGCAAACTGTCGAGAACACTGCAGAAACCACGAAATCCGTAGCTTCGGCAACAATCCTAAGGGTCTCTGAAGAAAAGTGAACTTGTGAACATATCGGCATAGTCCAGATTCGAACCCACGACCTTCGAATCGCAAGGCAAAGCTACAAGAACCAAACTCATTAGTATTCCTGTGAAGTGGATGTCTATGACCAGCATTAACCAGTATATGTGCTTTGTTTCGCCCGTGTGTTGCCGAGGCTCGCAAAGAATACAAGCACTGCCACCTACAAGTCATGTCGTAACATGCGACTAAGGTGGGGTTTGGCGTAGAGCTGGCTACCCTATTTAGAAGACAATTTTAGCCACACAATTCAACCAACCATGAACAAGTCACATACAAATAAATTAATAAATGTGCTAACCATGAGGAAAGGAAGCTATTCTAGAAGAGGTATGAAGCGATGCAGGGAAAGCTGCAAGGAATCTGCACCGTAGATTATCTTCCTTTCACATAGAAAAGCTCAAAATTATAAAGAAGAGCTGGAGGGAACTGCAGAAGATAGCTAGATAAAGGAATATTTGGCATGAGTTGGTTGAGGATCTATACCCTAATCCCGGTTAAAAATGTAGTGATAGGTAGAGAGATCCTTTGGTTTGCACGATTGTATGACGGGAGCGTACTAACAGATGGCTAAGAATATAGATCATTTAAAAGAAGGCAGTATCTCTAGTGCAGTCAGTCACTATAAGCATGTTTTCATTCTGAATAAGTTCAGATATAGTGAGAATGCCAAGTACGTAAACTGGCACATACATAGTCAGTTGGTGAAACAGAAGAACAAGAAGAGTTAGCTCATTGTATACGGTTACCATAACCTTGAGAGCTGCAAGACTACGTTTGCAATGTTATATCGTTTATTTAACATAATGTTTGAAATATGAAATACTAACAAGTAATTTTCCAAAATAGCGCGTCATGTCAATAGCATGTACATCAAAAGTTACTCAAACGTAGATCAGGCCGGTTTATACATTTATTCTCTCTCTTGCGTTCCCGGCCTAGACTGATGGTCAACTTTTATCATGAATTTACTGTTACATGTATACATATCTCAAAGAACTGTATAGTCAAATGACAACTATAGAAACGTGCGATCGGATTGTTAGATATAAGACAGGGAGTAGATACGATTGCATTCCATTGTTTACCTCTAAATTATATATGTTGAAAGCCTCATAATAAATGTTGAGAAGATAGAAGAAAAGAGCAATACGATCTTTTAATAATCGGAGGAAGAGAAAATCCTAAATTAATACAAGCTATGTTACTTTTTATATAATGTTATTGTCAACATTAGCTTTCATTGCACTGCGAAACATTTGGAAGTCCAAAGAAATCAAATCTAGAACAAAATTCGGATATTTAACTCTAATGTAAAAGCAGTTCTACTGTATGGGTCAGAAACATGGAGAACAACTAAAACAATAGCGCATAAATTGCAAACATTCATAAAAGGGGTGTCTGCGCAGAATAGGGGGAAAAAAAGATGGAAAGGATAGGGTGCTGAGGAACTTATGGGGGAGAAACAAGACAGTTTCCCAGTGAACGAACTTTTTAAAAAAAAGACGCTGGCGTGGATGGCCCAACCATTTTAAAAACCCGGAAAATAAAACAAAAAGGGGCCATTCCCGGAAAACCCGCGGGGGCGGGGCCAAGGGGGGGGCAAAAAATCAGGGAGCGAATTTGGAGGGGGAGATCACAAATAAAGAAGGCTGGAGGGGCTGCAGGAGATAGCTAGAGATAGGAAGATTGGCATGGTTGGTTGGGGGCCTATCCCCCCCGGGGTAAAAGGAAAAGAGAAGTTTTCCCCAACACGAAATGTGATATAAAAAAAAAAATGGGATGTCTTACAACTTTTCCCAAAACAAAAATTTTCTCAATGTAAAAAAAAAGTCATAACAACTAGTAATACAAACTTGTTATCATTTTGAGAAAAAAAGGGGAAAAGGGGGGTTTGGGGTTTTTTAATATCGGGATTTACTGTTTTTTTCCACCTTCCCATAAACTTTCCTGCAAAAGATCCAAAAAGGGTTTCCCCTAAAAAAAGTATGTCAAACCCCTTGAAATTTCCCCAATATCATATGACGAAACCGTGCATCGTTATTAAACCGGCAAACAAATTAAAAAATACTTTTTTAGAGTTTTCCACCAACACTTCAGATCTGATAAAAAATTTTTTAAAAAAATTTTAAAAACCCCAAAATAATAAAAAACATTTAAAATTGAAAAATTTTGGAAAAAACCCCAAATTAAACTAAGTTTTTTGAACATATTAAAAACTTAGGTTTGGGAAAAAAGATAATCTTGACGGATACGTCCAGACGAGGGAAGAAGAAAATCACGGAGAATGTAAATTTAAAAATTAACGATGATTTGAAAATAACTCAGACTTTGGTTTCCGGTTATCAAAATTCTCCGTACAATCTACTGAATTATAATAGTTACAAAAAAAATTAAAAGAATAAGAAATTTCAATAAATGGGTCAAAAATTAATAAATATTGACGTCTGTAGTTGAAAGATTTCTTTCAACTTTAAAATATCTTCGATTTTTACTTAATTATTCATCATTGGCCCTTTGTTTGGGAACAATAGGTTTTTGGCCCGGGGATTTTCCCTGTGCTGAATCACAACTTTTCCCTTGGGTTTAAGGCCCTATTCTGGTAAAACGGGGAGATAAAGCCGATACATGGGATTTTTCCTCTGCCCTCTGTGCTCTTTTTTGCCTCCCTGTAATTTTTTTTCTTTTTTTTTTTGACCCGCCCTCACTCCCCCAGCCATGCCCCTTGTTTTTTGGTAAAACCCCCCCGGGTTTTCTTTTCTATTTTAGGGTTTTGATCACTTTGCGGGTGTCAATGAAGGGGAATAATGGGCGCCCATGCTGTCTGGCACCGGGTCGAAATATATAAGTTTTTTTGGGTTTCTTTTCATCGTTCATACGGAAAAGTGTCCCAGCCATCTGAGACGTCACTGAATCGAAAAGTGTAAAATGTTTGGGAATTTCCCAACTGCCCAGGACTTCTAAAATTGGGGGAATGTGATCTTGCCATCGGATGTTGTATATTTCGCCCGGAAAAGGATGTGGAAGGGGTTGAAGCGATGTTTTTGGGTTCCAATATGTGGTCCATGTCTAATTTCCCCCATACAGCAAGTGCAAACACCCTTTATTATTGTGGTGTTTTTTGGGGGTTTTTCCCATACACGCTTTCTAATTTAAACTTTAAATGGGGGCCTTTTAATGCGACTACTAATTTCATCATCAGGAGAGGTTGCTATACGACCCCAAGGTTTTAAAGGTTTTGATTTATTTAAATGAAAGGACGGGTTGAAAAATTTGGGCCCTCTGCTAATATCCTGGAAAAATTTGTTTTCTTGGGCTGATGGTCGAGCCGAATTCTTTTTGATGCCCAGCAAATCTGTCCATGGGGTGTTGACCCCTTTTTTTCTGTTTGATGTTAATCCATCTTTGGGAAACAAAATTTTCCCTGATGGTGACTTTTTGGATTTTGGTTTTTGCTTTGACCCCCGGGGTTGAAAAATTTTTCCACCCCGATTTTGTGGAAATTTTCCCTTTCCCGGCGGATTAAAAAGGGCATGGAAGGGGTGGGGAGAAAAATACCCCAAAGGGTGGGGGAAAGTACGCCCCTTTGCTTGACGCCCTCTGTTGACGGGAAAAAAAGGCTGGAGGGGGCCCCACCAAACATCACTGTACCCTGCATTTTTGGGGGCGGAAATGATTTTAGGTTTTTTAAGCAATGAGGGGGGCCCCGTTTTTCCAAAAGCAAGAGGGCCCCCACTCACTGGTAAAATGCCTTTGTTAGATCAGGGCAATGTACAGTGGCATTTTTTGTTTGAATTTCTCCTGCAGTTTTGGGGGGGAAAAACATGTCAAAAAATTTAAATCTTTGGACCCAAATCCACATTTTGGCCGGGATCTTGGTTTGCTAGTTTTGTAACCTATTTAGTACTACTTGTGCAAGATCTTCCCCACGATGCTGAGCAGCGGATAAGTAGTTTTACAGTCACCACGATCACCTTTTTTTTTAAGGGTGTGATGTTTTTTCCCCATGCCGGGGAAATTTCTCCTCCTCCCAGAAAGGCTTAAAATTTCCCTTCAGACTGGTCAGAGTTTGTTTACATTTGATTACTTCGGGGGGATCCCGTCCTTTCCGGGTTGCTTTCCGTTTGCCGGGGTGTCAACCCAAATTGTTTTCTCCCTGGGGGCATCTGGTCTAATGTGCAAAAAGGTTGAAATTTAATTAGGGGAAGCGATGTCAGTTCAATATTTTAGGGGGAATATAACTCTAGATAATGCTCCACGTTCCATCTTTTTTTTGATCGATTAGAACTTCCCTTTTTTTGTTTTAAGAGGTGCAGTCTTTTTTTAAAAATTTGGGAAAAAACCCCCCTAATGCCCCCCCATTAACCCCCCTTATGTTTCCATTTTTTCAAAGGAGAGCTAGATATTTACAAATTTTTGCCAGTAGTCTTTTACCATCCCCGGCTGTTTTTGCGACATTTTTGCAGATCTAAAAACGAAATGACTTGGTTTATTGGGTTTTATGGTTCTGAAGGCAGTTTTTTTTCTGCTATGACAGGCAAAGCCTGTAAAAAAGGAAAAAACCAACAGGATTTTGTTATCCCGGGTGCCGGGGGGTTTTGGCCGAATTTATTGGGGCCCCCGGTGTAGGACCCCCTTTTTTTTCCCTTTTCCCTTTTTGGTGTCTTTAAAATCTTCAAATTATTCCCAGGATTTATCATTTCTGGTTTGGGTTTTTTTTTGTTTTTTTGGACCCCCTTTTCCTCTTCAATTTGGGGGGTTTTTAATTTTCCCTTAACTTTGTACATTTTTCAGTGAATGATCAGTGTCACATAGCACAAAGGAAGCAAGTACGGGACACACTGATGCTTTTGCCTTGTTATAATTAGATTATTTGATGCCACCCTTTTTTTGAAGGGTTTTCCAGGACCCCCTTGTGGCGGGGGTTTAGTATTAAAAAGTTTTTTAAATTTTGAAAAGGTTGTTGTAAAGGATTTCCTGGGTTGCCCATTTTCATTAATTTTTCCCAGTCCCATTTTTTGGGCCGAGGGCCCAAGAGGTGTGTTTTGGTAAAACTCTGGCTTTGGGGAATCCTCCATTTGGAATAGGTGTTCGTTTTGGGAATTTTTGATTTCTTTTAACTCCTCAAAAAATTTAGCACCTTGAGCTTTAAGTGTAGTGTTGGGCAACACGGGAATAGATGGACCGTCCTGTTACGGGAAAGAGTTTAATGGATAAATACGGTCTGATCCGTTTTTTGGAGGGTTCTACCATTGGGCAGTGTATTTTGGGGCCAAATCCCCTCCATCAGTCATGGTTCGTCTTGAGTTTTTTCCTTGCCAGTGGGGCGTGTAGTCTTTGTTTAAACCGACCCAAACAGCGGTCGTGTCTCCTGTAATGCTACGATGTCCACCCGTTTTTGAGCTCATTGTTAATTCTGCAGTTTTCCGTAGGTCGTCTATCGGGATTTTTCTGACAGGCCAGGACACATTGTCCTTACGTTCCAGCAAAAAAAAAAGGGCTGGAGCTTTCGTGATTTTTTTTTTGTTTGGGGAAACCCCCAACACCAGGCAGGTTCCATGCCCCGGCCCCCATTAAAAACCCCCAGGTAACTGTGGGGGGATCAATTGTGGGGGGCTGCCCGGGGGAGGGGGGGCGGTGGCCAATCAGAGGGATGATCTCCCCCGTGAAGAAAACCCGTGGCGTCCGATACCTCACCCCAAATTGGGCTGGCCCTTAAACCCGAAACCCTTTTTCTTCCTTGGTTTGGTCACCGTCCCGCCCTAAATGACCTCTCCGGGCGCATGCCGGGACGATTTTTATAGCTGAGTTCCCAAACGTAAACTACCCCCCCCTCGACCCCGCTGATAAACCCAAAGGCGCAACGACATCTGGTACCCAGTTCGGTTGCAGGGCTCCCCTTTAGGACATCACTTGATCCCTACCCCCTTTAGGCCTCCCCGTTTTTCTTTTTTTGGGTTTTTATCCTTTGCCCCTTTTCCCCGGATTTTTCCAAAGGCAGTGGGGATTTTCCCCATGGCTGGGGGTTCACGTGGATTCAAAACCACTGTTTCCAAGTCTGGGAGGCTAAAACCTCCCCCCAAATTTTTTATTCGGGTTAGCTCTCCAAGGACACCAAAAAAAAAAATCCTGACCGGGGAGTCCTTTTCCCGGGGGCCCGAGTCTTTGCCCCGTTAGCCTTTGACCACGTCAAAGTGCCCGTCTACCCGGGGAAAATGGGGTTGATTTTGTGTGTTCGGGGGGTCATCAGCAGGCTACAAATTTTCCTTTGCCACTCCTTAGGGGATTGGGACCCCAAACCCTCCCGGTGGGGGGCTGGGCCCAGGACACACCTTTGAAAAAAAGGTTTAATGTTAAGTAAAAAAATTTGGCATATTATTTTAATGAATTATAAGAACAAAAAACAATTATAGGTTTCATTTCAGTAAAAAATTTTAACATTATTTTAATGAAAAAAATCCCCAAAAAATTGACAAAAACTTTTTATATCTACTCCAAGTGATGTAAAAAAAATTGACAGAGGGTTAAAGGATTCTAGAAGAAGCCTAAACCTCCAATAAAGAAAAACCCCGGGTTTGGTAAGTTTTCCTCCAGAAAAACCCAGGAAAATGCCATGACCAAGTAAATAATGCTGATGGGAAAGAAAATGCAATGAAGAAATTGGAAATCATTAAAACCATTTTTTTTTGGTTCCTGTTTGCAACTTGTCTGTTTGGGGTTTAGACGTGCTGCGCCTTTTTTATTGTCTTTCATTTTAAAAACCTAAAATTTTTGTACAAATAATGAAACTATAAAGGCAAAAAAGGAATAAATACATTTTGTTAAAAGGACCCCCCCTTTTTGATCTTCTGTAAAGAGGGGGTCCAATAATATTTTTGTTCTTTTTTGGGGAAAAAATTTTTTTTTCCCCCGTTTTGTTGCCTGGAAAAGGGGGGCTGGGGATAAAGGCGATGAGCCAAAAAAATGATAATTGAAAATTTTGTGACTAAAAAACATTTTTTAAAAAATTTCATTAAAAAATGTAGAGTGAACACGGGGAAGATCTGTGTTGATGTGAATCCCTTTAAAGTATTTTTTTATAACATCATCATTAGTAATTGAATTCTTAAAAATTATGTTTTTACACTTTGGGATGTTTATATGTCAAACTGTTCTCTTTTCCCACCGGGTTCTTAGAATTTATGTTTTTTTTTGACTTTTGGGTATTTTGGTCATTTTTGTTTCCACTTATAAAAAATGTTTCTCCGGGGGTTGTAAAAAAATTTCCTTTGATGTCCAATTTTTTTGCCCCAAGTTAATATTTTTATAGCCACCCCAGGATGAACACATACAACCTGGCGGGAAGGGAAATGGGGGAAAGAGACAAAGTGAACAGTCTCAGGTGGGGTTTTATAACTCTCGCTGTGTGCGGAGGCTTTGGGAAAAGTCAAATCCTGGAACACCCAACCTTTCCCCCAGGCTGGAATACGGATTAAGTTTAGAAAAAGCGGTTTTTGTTCTGTCTTTTTTCCCGACAAAACTTTTCCCTTTCAACCTTTGTACAACTATTCACAGCTTTTCGAAATTTCCCCTTGTGTTGTTACAAAAATTTTTTTTGGAAATTCTTGGGAATTTTTCTGATGACGGCCCATACGACAATTTTTAAAAACTTTTTCCCAACCCCATTGTCTGCCGGCATCAAATTTTTAGACAAGGGGTTGCGTGGGGGTTACAATTTTCCGGACCTTTCCCAAAAAGGGAGAAACATGTTTGCTGATGAGGGGTTTTGCCTTTAGCTGGCTTTGGGAAAATCATATGGGTTTACCTTGGGTTCTTTTTTTTCCCAAACGGTTGAATAATAAAAAAGAAAAAATTTCCCCTGGGGAGAAGCTGATTTTAATATTGTTTCAGTGTCAGGTCTTTCTCTAAGGGGGGGAATATCCAAATTTCCACGGTTTCTAAAGGGGGGGGCAATCCTTACCAGGTCATAGAAACCCGTTTTCATAGGTCCCCAGAGTTTTTTTTTTAAGGTTGGTAGCGATAGCGTGGATTGGGAAAGCAAAATTCTGAAAGAAATTTCGTTCCCCTTTGGTGGGGGATGTTAACCTCCCTTCCGGAATAAATTAACATTTCCCTTTATATAATCTTTTCCCCCCTTTTTGAAAAAAATTTTGGCAAAAAAAAAAATTTCCCCGCTCCATTTTAAGATGTCGTCATGGGTTGGGGCGAAACATCCTTTCCCCCATTACAATTTCATGGAAAATATAGACAGGTTATAAACAAGCAGTGTTCTATCAATCCTTAAAATTATTTTTATAAGCCCCATTTCCTGGACCCCATTGCTCCCCGGTGGGGAAAAAGGGTACAAAAAGTAAAAATGACTCATTTAAAAGTGATTGATTTTGAATATCCTTTAACCTCCTTTGCTTGTTCTCGACCATTTGGGGTACAGAAAAAATAACGGTACATATTTAAAAACACCATTTTTAAAACTAATGAACCCTTTTTTTTTGAAATTTTTTAAAATTTACAAACGAGATAAAAATTATCATCATATCCCTACGTTGAGGGACAACATCTTTTACTTTGGTTCTCCCAAAAATTATGAACATCCCGGTGGTTTGACAAGATAAACCCAAATCTGAAGTATTTTCAACGTGCAAAAATGCCTTCCATCATGGGCCCTGATTGCAAAATAGACGGCTAAGATGATTGGGACATTTAGAAAATGGAAACTTGCCGCACACCAAAACAAATTTGTTCTGGGGAACTTTCCAAAGGGGGAGGGCCAGGGAGACCATTGAATAAAGATTCTGCCCAAAACCCCAAATGAAAATTTCTTATAGATCCCAGCACATGGGAAGGACTAGCTGATGACAGAGTTGTGTGGAAAGCCAAATTACAAAAGGGTGCAGAGTCTTTTGAGAAAGACTTATGTACAGGGTGAACGACAAAGAGAAAAGCGAAAATCGAAGTTGTCCGAAAAACCGCCAATTAACCTCTGTAAAGATGAAAAAAGGCCCCCTATAATAGTTTTTAAACTAAATTTTATTAAATGGACGAGTAAAAATTTAAAGAAGCGGGGTTTTGACGCAAATTTTCATTAACTATGTCTGTTACAAGATGTTCTTTTTTTGGATTCACTTTCTCTATAATTCTATCTTTTTTTATTCTTAAATATTGTATTGATTTATGTGTCTTTGTGAAAAAAAAATTTTCAAAATTTTAACAAAAATCTCTACATAAACAAACCTTCAGTGGACTGTTATACACAGACATCCCCCCAGAGTGATTAAAGCAGGATCCATGCAGTAATACTTTTAAGATAATGAGGCATAGCTCCCCCTTGAAAACCCGAAACTCATGGTTTCGAAGGGGAAATTCCCTTTTGGGGGTGGATTCACACAAATGTTGGTCCAAACTTTTTAACCCCGGCAACCTTTTCAGCAACAGCCAGACCTAAACAAAAATTTTTGGTGGACAACACAGCCCTTTGGGCCTCTTTTTCCCCCCCCATTCATTTCAATGTCTTTTTCGATAAGCCAATTGGCAAGTGTTTTTCATTGATAAACCCAGTTTGCGCTTGTCTGTATTTCCTTTATCTCATCCATAAGTCTTTAAAAAATTCCCACAACCCCCAAGTTGTTATTTACATAAATTGGAAAACAGTTTTTTTTTTCAGTTTGTGGACACTGATAACAAAATTCCCCATTGAGGGATTGCAGGTCCTTATTTTGAGCAGAACAACACGTGGTTTTGGATGCGGGAATTGTCCCAAACTTCTAAACTCCCTCGCCATCCTAGTCTTATACCCTTTTAGAATGGGAAAATTTAAAGGGAAATATACTTTGCAGTTTCATCAGAGTTTGTTATCATGTACCACCGTATTGATATCTTTGTTTAAAAAAATCGGGGGTTTAAAATATTAAATCTCCTCCCCTGTCTTAGTAAGGGTGTGTAACGTTCTGAACCTAAAATAAAAAGATAATTACAAAACCCCTATATATTTGAATCTCATTCTACAATATTAATAAGTTGTCCCAATCTAATTTTGATAGTTTGGGCCCTTTTTAATATTCGAGCTTTGATTTTCTTTGTAAAAGAAAGGCTAGCGGTTGAATTGAAAAACTTTTTTAAACTGGTGTTAAATGATCCAAAGTTAAAGCAATATTTCTTGATGTGATCTCCCCCTTTTACATAAACCCCTTGGGGGTTTTGGGCCCCTTATAATCAGAGATCATGAATGGGCCATGTCCTGTCCAAATTATTGGTAGGGATTAAGAAAAGAAAAATCAGGCCAATAGGGGAATTAAAAAAAAAAAGTCGCTTGGGGGAAATTTCTGTTGTTTTTGTCTTTGCTCGTAAGGTTTTGGTTGAAGCGTGGGGGGGCGAGATGCAGTGCAAAGAAAAAACCCCTTTAGGATCCCAAAAAGGCTGCTATAAACACCATCAACATCCCAGAAGGGATCTTTCCCTTTGCATCCTGGAACGATGGTATATAAAGGTCAGCGAAGAAGGCCAAAAAAAATTGGTGAAAGGAAACAAATCTTCTGACTCCACTTTTTAACAAGGGTGTCAGGGGGTGTAATTTAACCCATAAGCTGGCTGGCTTTTCCCCCAAACTAAAAAAGGGGATGGGGTTGAGCAATTGTAGGGGGAAATTTAATATTCACCAATTTTTAAAATTCTTCCCCGCTACACCTAAAATTTTTTGGGGTCGACGGGGCAAATGAATAATGGTTTTTTCCCCCTTTCTGGGTTCTCCATGTGTCGAAGAGTCTTTTTTTTGATCGCCCGCTCTGAATTCAGGAACTCGGGAGAACGTCCTCAGTTGGGTTTTTGTAGTCCTTTGAAAGGACCTTTGAAAAAAAAATGATTGAAACCCAAAAAAATTTTTTTTTCCAAAATTATTTAAAAAACCAAAAATGACTCCCCTTTTTTGTTTCATTGTACTAGCTAACCCTATTTTATTCTAGGAATTGCCTTCTCCCCACACCAAGGAATTTTTAAAAATTTGAGGGGACATCCCTTTTTTAATTTTTAAATTTTTTTCCCGAAGGGGCCAAAAAAAAAGTGTGAATTGGGGGAAAACTTTTTTCTCTGTTTCGAAATTTAAATGATTAATTTCTTTTATCGGTTTAAAAACCCGTAACAAAAAAGATCGGGTCATTTCATCAAAACATCTTGAAATCGGACAAAATTTTTATGAAGGACAAGTTTGACGACAAACCCTTGGGAAAATTTAAACTTTAATTTTCCAACCCTAACGACCTCAATTAAACATCTCATAAAAAATACCCTTCTTTACCCAAAAACGGCTTAACTGGATTTGGTCCCTTTTTAATAAAAAAGATAGTTTGATGATGTTTTTATACCAAAAACCCCCCAGTTGACATTGGGGAATAATCAACCATCACGATTAATAAGGGGTTTTGGGGGTTTCAAAATAAGTTTCAACCTTAAAAACATCAGATGTTATCACTTCTCAATAAAAACCGTGGATTTCACATTCTTTACATATCAATGTCTTCTACATTGGGAAACGAAAATAATTTAAAATGGTTCCTTTTTGTAAAAATTTATCTAAAAAAAATAAAAAATAATATCCCTTTTAAAAGGTGACCCCTTTGGCTAAGTGGTTCCCGTCGTAACCCTTTTTAAATTGGGCCTTTGTGGCTAAGTGGCGGGGTAACTTTTTAAAGGGCCTGGTGGGCCAAAAAGGGTTGGTAACTTATTAAATTGGTACCCCTTTTTTTTAAGTGGTTCCCGTCGTAACCCATTTAAAATTTGGGGACCTATGTGGCCTATTATTTATATTGATTTTTGGGGCCATGTGACCTATTTGTTTTTTAAACTTTTTAAAGGGGGCCCGTCTTTAAAATTTTTTTTTCCCAAATGGGTTTGGGGTTGAACCGGACGGGGGGTTCTGTTTACAAGGGGATTTTGACTAAAAACTTTTGGAATTTTGTCTAAGCCAGGGGTGGGCAAACTTTTGGGGCCCCAATTTTTTAAATTTTTTAAAAAACTATTGGGGGCCAACATATAATTTTTATGTTTTTTGTTTAATTTTTCGGGAAGTAATCAATTAAAATTTTTATTTTTAAAAAATGGTTTTAAAAATGAGATTTCAAATAAATTATATTTCTAACAGACTTACACTATAACAGTATAAAACCCAATTTTTGGATAAATGTGTTTGAGGGCATAAATATTAATGGCGGGGTTTGGGAATGCGGCCAAGGGGGGAGTTTTCCCCCCCCTGGTCTAAGCTATAGGGGGTTTCCCCTTCAAGGAATTTGGGTTTCATGTGGGTTGGGAAAAGAGTCATATGGAGTAAGACCCTGCGAATGAAGGCTTTCGGCTTTAAAAAAAGGTTTTTTAAAAAACGTTTAAATTATCTTCATATCATGCATTTTTTCAAATGGTTTATTTAAAACTTAATTTTTTCATGCTAAAATTTTAAAAATGCGGTGTTAGTAATTTTTTTTTATCATAGATAAACCACACACTATGGTTTCTTAACTATTACAAATTCATTTTAAAGTGCTTCTCTGGGTTTTCTAATTGAAGATGGATTCATTTGAATGTCTTAGTTCTTTTAAAAACCCCCCATTTCAACTTTTAGGGTTTGTCCAACAATTTGGGGCTCACAGTCTAACGAATTACAGCAAAATCCTTTCTACAGATCGAAAATTTGCCCAAAATGGAAAAACCAAAAGGGAAAAATGGAAAAAATGCTATTGAAACCTGAATTTTGGGGTTAAAGCTTTTTTGATGTTTGGGGGCCCCCTTTTTTGGGTCTGAAACGATATTTTTAAATGTGACGGTAACCGCACCAATTTGACATTTGGTGCACGTTTATGCTTAGACGCATAATCACATCTTGGAGGGCCGATTTTCATCACACATTTTGAAGTGGTTTTTTTTTTGACCAACCCCTTTTTATTTTGGGTATTAAGGAAAGTTTGGGGTTGAGGATCAAAAGAAGTGGTGTTTTTGGCCCCTGATTATTTTTCGATTAAAAATTTCCCCCCAAAAGCAGGTTTAAACAGCTTTTGTCAAATTCGGTATACAGACAAAATCCTAGCCTGAACAGTTTTTTTGCTACTGCACTAGCCATGCTGTCTTTAATTTTACCGGGGTTTTTCCCCCCCTGTCCCCAACCCCTAAAAAAACGGGAATACAGACAATGACAATTTTTCAAAACTGGGGGATTTTGGGGGAAATGTCCCACATGTCGGACGCGTTATTTTCTTTAAACGGAAAAAAACACATTGTCAACGTGGGGTCGTGCTGTCGAACGGGGGGTTTCCTTCCCCCAAGGAATTAAAACCATTTAACTATTCGGCGACCCCCTTTTAATTTCCCCGAAATCTGATTTCATTTTTTAAATTTCGTTTTTCATTTTTGAATTCTTTTTTCATTCATACAAACTTTTATTGTCATCTAACGTCATGTTCAGTGTTCATGTTTCAGATCAGTTAATAATTAATTCCCCGCTATTTGAGTCTCACTTTTCAATTTATAAAGTCCAATTTGATTTAATGTTAATTGATATCTCTCATTTATTAATGCATAGTGTGCTTACGATAAGTTACCAACAATACCAGAAGAAACAGTCAATCAACTACAACATAAGAAAATAAAGTTGAGACAAAACGTTGCTCGAAATACATTGAGAAATAAAGAAAGAAATGGTGCTGCCATCAAATACAAATTTCAACCAAACTCCACATTATCTACTTATACGTTTACAATATCAGAAGATATACAATTTAGTCTTCTATATCAGAATATCGGGGAGGAAAACACGTTTATAGGATGAACACGGAAAAGATGGAAATGTGACATATCGTAATCCTGTCAAAAAGCTGAAATAACTCTCACCCAAACCACTAAAGCAGGACATGACAAAAACAGAAAACCACGATACTGGGCAACGACCCGGTAACATTGTGACGACAAAAGAAATATAGAAAGTGTACTCATGATTATTCTCTACATGTGTACAATAATGCTGTGTATCTCTGTTATATTTATATATCATTATTTCTTCGTCTTTGTCGCACACTGCTATCTGGTTGTTGCCTAGTGTCGTGATTTTCTATTTTTGTCTTGCGCTATTCTGGTGGATTGGGAGATTGTTATTTGTTCCTCTTTGACAGGATTCTATTGAGCAATCTAACCATATTTTTGGTGGTATTCTTCTCGCCGTTTTTCCTGATGTTCTGTTAAAGAAGACTCTATATACAGTGAAGTTTGGTATATAAATGAATGATATCCAATAATAATGAAATAATTGTTGCTACTTTTGAGATGTTTGATATCTAAAACCAAGAACAATACAATTGATATTCTTTATTCTGACAAGATAAACAAGATAAACATATAAATAAACACGTTTTAGGAAAACTAGACGTGAAGAAACAACTATTAAGAGAAATAAAATTCAGAAAGGTTATGTATATTGGACACATAAAAAGGCATGACACCATGATAAAATCTTTACTAGAGGGGACAGTTGAGGGGTGAAGATCGAGAGATAAGTGGAAGGGAAACTTTAAGAAATGGACAGATTGCAGTCTGGCAGAGTGCAACACCAAGGCGAAAGACAGAAGATGCTGGAGATTCATTGCAGCCAACCTTCTTAATGGAGACGGCACCTGATAATGATGATTCTGTCAAGAACAAACTGTATAATAATCATAGACCAATAAATAATTAAATAAATTTAAACATTTGTCTCTGTCCTGTCTATCAGTTTATCGCAGTCGCCATTGAAGTTCATGACGACTGTATATCACTGTAGGCAGAATAGAGACTTCGAGATATATTTTTTTAAATACCATTATCATTGTACGTGTTTTGAAATAATAGTATATACAAGGGTGTGGACACGTCTTATGGAGACACACAAACTGACAAAGTTGACATTTAGAAATGAGTTCATCCAAATTGAGTCGAATAAAACATTAGACTTTAGTCAATAAATTGATATAACAGAAAATCTATATTTGAGTTGGAACCTCCAAGTTTTGACCCCTTTCATTTAACTACATAATCTTTCTTGTATAATATTCCCGATTATTTATGATAGTGTTTTCTAGCATTAATGATAACGGTCTTTGATTGAATGTATTTCAGTGTGTTGCCGGGACCCATGGGAAAGCAAAAGAATAGTAACACGGCGTCCTACAAGGAATGACATAAGAGGCGACTGGGGTATCGGCTTAAGGAAGCTACCCTAGTAAACAAAAACGTCGGAGAATTGGATGTGCTGGGCTACTTGTAGGCGCATGACTGGAACAAGGCACACTCGCTCATCACAAAGAGTCATTAACAAGTGGTCGATATGGAGCGTTCCAAGAAGAAGAAGATTGAAATTTAAGCTGTTGTAAGCAGTGTTTTCGGATTTGTATACAGTAATGGGTGCTGACAAATGAATCAAGATACCGTACATACCTTGCAGACATTTAAAAATAAACTTTAAAGAAGAACCCTGTAAACGTTATGGTCAAATACAATTTCAAATAGGCAGCTTTCAGAAAGGACAAAACGGGCATGATTCTAGTACAGCAGTAAACGACGAAGATGAAGATGAGGTGGGCATGTATGATAAATGTCAGTAGGAACACTAGCTAGGACAATACTACAGTGGACAGCGGATAGAATGAAAAGGTATGAACATTTAACTAAAACATTGTGAACCAACTGTGTAAATGGTAGGCATGTATGATAAATGTCAGTAGGAACACTAGCTAGGACAATACTACAGTGGACAGCGGATAGAATGAAAAGGTATGAACATTTAACTAAAACATTGTGAACCAACTGTGTAAATGGTGGGCATGTATGATAAATGTCAGTAGGAACACTAAGCTGGGACAATACTACAGGGGACAGGATAGAATGAAAAGGTATGAACATTTAACAAAAACATTGTGAACCAACTGTGTAAATGGTGGGCATGTATGACAAATGTCAGTAGGAACACTAGCTAGGACAATACTACAGTGGACAGCGGATAGAATGAGAAGGTATGAACATTTAACTAAAACATTGTGAACCAACTGTGTAAATGGTGGGCATGTATGATAAATGTCAGTAGGAACACTAGCTAGGACAATACTACAGTGGACACGGATAGAATAAAAAGGTATGAACATTTAACAAAAACATTGTGAACCAACTGTGTAAATGGTGGGCATGTATGACAAATGTCAGTAGGAACACTAGCTAGGACAATACTACAGTGGACAGCGGATAGAATGAGAAGGTATGAACATTTAACTAAAACATTGTGAACCAACTGTGTAAATGGTGGGCATGTATGAAAAATGTCAGTAGGAACACTAGCTAGGACAATACTACAGTGGACAGCGGATAGAATGAAAAGGTATGAACATTTAACTAAAACATTGTGAACCAACTGTGTAAATGGTGGGCATGTATGATAAATGTCAGTAGGAACACTAGCTAGGACAATACTACAGTGGACAGCGGATAGAATGAAAAGGTATGAACATTTAACTAAAACATTGTGAACCAACTGTGTAAATGGTGGGCATGTATGACAAATGTCAGTAGGAACACTAGCTAGGACAATACTACAGTGGACAGCGGATAGAATGAGAAGGTATGAACATTTAACTAAAACATTGTGAACCAACTGTGTAAATGGTGGGCATGTATGATAAATGTCAGTAGGAACACTAGCTAGGACAATACTACAGTGGACAGCGGATAGAATGAGAAGGTATGAACATTTAACTAAAACATTGTGAACCAACTGTGTAAATGGTGGGCATGTATGATAAATGTCAGTAGGAACACTAGCTAGACAATACTACAGGGGACAGTGGATAGAATGAGAAGGTATGAACATTTAACTAAAACATTGTGAACCAACTGTGTAAATGGTAGGCATGTATGACAAATGTCAGTAGGAACACTAGCTAGGACAATACTACAGTGACAGCGATAGAATGAAAGGTATGAACATTTAACTAAAACATTGTGAACCAACTGTGTAAATGGTGGGCATGTATGATAAATGTCAGTAGGAACACTAGCTAGGACAATACTACAGTGGACAGCGGATAGAATGAGAAGGTATGAACATTTAACTAAAACATTGTGAACCAACTGTGTAAATGGTAGGCATGTATGATAAATGTCAGTAGGAACACTAGCTAGGACAATACTACAGTGGACAGCGGATAGAATGAGAAGGTATGAACATTTAACTAAAACATTGTGAACCAACTGTGTAAATGGTAGGCATGTATGATACATGTCAGTAGGAACACTAGCTAGGACAATACTACAGTGGACAGCGGATAGAATGAGAAGGTATGAACATTTAACTAAAACATTGTGAACCAACTGTGTAAATGGTGGGCATGTATGATAAATGTCAGTAGGAACACTAGCTAGGACAATACTACAGTGGACAGCGGATAGAATGAGAAGGTATGAACATTTAACTAAAACATTGTGAACCAACTGTGTAAATGGTAGGCATGTATGATAAATGTCAGTAGGAACACTAGCTAGGACAATACTACAGTGGACAGCGGATAGAATGAGAAGGTATGAACATTTAACTAAAACATTGTGAACCAACTGTGTAAATGGTAGGCATGTATGATACATGTCAGTAGGAACACTAGCTAGGACAATACTACAGTGGACAGCGGATAGAATGAGAAGGTATGAACATTTAACTAAAACATTGTGAACCAACTGTGTAAATGGTAGGCATGTATGACAAATGTCAGTAGGAACACTAGCTAGGACAATACTACAGTGGACAGCGGATAGAATGAGAAGGTATGAACATTTAACTAAAACATTGTGAACCAACTTTTAAATGGTGGGCATGTATGATAAATGTCAGTAGGAACACTAGCTAGGACAATACTACAGTGGACAGCGGATAGAATGAGAAGGTATGAACATTTAACTAAAACATTGTGAACCAACTGTGTAAATGGTAGGCATGTATGACAAATGTCAGTAGGAACACTAGCTAGGACAATACTACAGTGGACAGCGGATAGAATGAAAAGGTATGAACATTTAACTAAAACATTGTGAACCAACTGTGTAAATGGTGGGCATGTATGATAAATGTCAGTAGGAACACTAGCTAGGACAATACTACAGTGGACAGCGGATAGAATGAAAAGGTATGAACATTTAACTAAAACATTGTGAACCAACTGTGTAAATAGTGGGCATGTATGATACATGTCAGTAGGAACACTAGCTAGGACAATACTACAGTGGACAGCGGATAGAATGAGAAGGTATGAACATTTAACTAAAACATTGTGAACAAACTGTGTAAACAGAGTTGAAAGATGTTGTGTTGACGTGGGAAAACCATTAATAAAAACGGCGGATGAACAACAACACTAGAAATTCTGGTGGAAGTATACCTGTCAAACGGAACACGAAGAAGATATACGTACATATATATTTCATCTTCATTATCAGGTAGCGTGCTGGCTGGCGTAGGCGATCATGGATCTCCACACTCTCTGTCTCTGTCTTTGGTGTTTGCTATCATCACAGATGTTTATGAAATATGTTTACATACATATTTATAAAAGCAAACTCTATTTCATAATTACCATTTATATTCGTTGACCCCATGATGGAGTGAGAAACAAACATTCATAGATAATATCACACATTGATATTATATAGAGTAGTTCGATGTGTATATTAACTTAATGAATACAACATGATGAGTATAGAGTTGCATATAATAATTCAACAATATGAATGTGAGAATAAACTCCATACATGAGACTACTAGATTATATTTGTTTACAATATATTGAACAGATGCTGGTAGAGCAATCGATTGGTAATATATGTGAAGTTCGTGTCAAGTGTACAGTTGACTGTTAGAAAATACTTCATAATAGCCATTAGTAGTCAATATTTAAAGGAATAGCTTGTATAAAATTGTTAAAAGTCCATTCATAATCTGACACTATAAAAGCAATAATCACAAGAGCGTAGATATAATACATAATTACATTATATATGTTGCCCGCTACTAGAATAAAACGTAGTCATTAAATTTGTTACAAACATATGGTTGTAAGTGTCATAAAGTAAGATAACATGATACAACTAGAAATAATTATATACTTAACATCATTCTTCATCACAAAGAGCAAAGTATATGTTATCCGATTATAGTGCATGCGGCACTGGATAACATATTATTGCTGATTTAACTTTGACCTGTAGGGTTCTTATCAACAAGAAAGCACAACTTTAGGGAAACATCAGTCATATGTCATATAAGGGTAACTACTAGGTTTGAATTTCTAGTGGGAGTACGAAACACAAACATCATGCCAATGATTGGATTGTCACAAAACAATATTGTGCAGTGAGTTTAGTGTAAGGTCCAAAAGATTTTAAAAGTGGACGGATTAACTTAGCTGCACCAGGATTCCCTGTATGGCTAGGTGCTTCTCCACAGTAATAGCATGTAATAAATTAGTTTGTTGCAAATAACATGAACTTTTTAGTTCAATAAACAATCCTCTGAATCTCTGTCAAAAACGCAGTGTCAGGTATAGATCGACACGTTACAGAACATGCTAAACACTGAGTAACGACTTCGTCAAGTAGAGATCTCAAAATACTGAAGTGACTTCAACAGAGCAAATGTTTATTCTAGGACTTATCATGCTAGTTAAATTGCTATTCTTTTAACATACTCATTACTTTTCCTCGTTGAGCTACGCAGTTGTGTTATTTTTTAAGGAGTACCGTCCTATAACTTGCTTACAGATACGCTACTTCTATTTTGAACGTGCGTGTAATGTTGCGATGCCATTATCTGATTTGATGATTACTGATGACATCCAACTCTATACACTTTCATTCAGAACTAATGTGAGACTATATAATTGGTATAAGGTGAACTCTGCTCGTGTTATTTTATTTTCATTTATTGTTGTTAACAAGTCATTCGTCTACTCGTTATGTGCTCCTAAAGTTCGATGCAGTTATAACAGCGTTAATATGTTATCCTCAATTCATTGAGCTTGATATCTCAAGGGTTAATACTTACCACCAACTAAGTAGAGAGGAACAGGTTGTCATTTTTCGTCTACGAACAGGGCACAATAGACTGAGGTACCATCTGTTTAACAAGTATAAAATAGGCCCATCTGACATATGTACATGTGGCACCAGCAAGGTGACAGAGACACACATACCAAAAAATGTCCAACATTCAGTGAACAGAGAAAAACATGGTCAACCTCATACAGTCCAAAACAAGCTATATTGAGATGTACATGGACTCGGTTGATCACTAACTACTTTAAAAGTATGCAAATCGATGTCAGTCCAAGACAAGCTATACGGAGATGTACATGGACTCGGTTGACCACTAACTACTTTAAAAGTATACAAATCGATGTCTGAAAACGTTGGAAGAAGAAGAAAGAAGACATACACATATACGATTTTTTAAGAACATGCAGTAAACTACTATAGATAAGCAGTTACTTACGTTGGATATAAGTGAACTGATTTAGAAAACACAAATACCGTAATAGTGGACAAGTTGCCGAATCGTTTACCAATCGTTTGAGTCTAGAAAAAGTATACTTTCTATGACACAAGTTACCCGACATAACCGGAAAGAACAACAAACTGGGACCGAATACTTTTCTGAATATCATGTTATTCTAGCTATAAAAATAGACAAAAAGATTGAAACTTTCAGAAGATCAAAAAGTGTGTTATAAAAGGATGCCTATTATCACCAGACCTGTTCTCACTGTATTGTGAAAGCATTTTTAGGTCATGAAAGATATTCCTGGAATAGCTGTGGAGGACATATCATAAATAACCTGAGATACGCTGATGATACTGTCTTAATAGCATGAAATGAAATGGAGTTCCATGAATGAGATCAAGACACAGAGAAGGCTTATAATTAATATAAGAAAGAGGCAGTCATCATTTTCGGGCATGTGATGAAGAAGGGAGGTTTAGAACATATTTTGACAACCGGCAATATCGAGGTAGACGAGACAGAGGAAGATAGAGAGAAAAGTTTGGATAGCCTGACTTCATGGCACGGTAGAGCGTCAACATCTGAGTTGATAGCAAACACCAACGACAGAGATTTGTGGAGATCCATGATCGCCTACGCTAGCCGGCACAACACCTGATGATGATGATGATGATCTGAATATCTAGGTTTTAATAAGAGACCCGCCAGAACATGAGGTTTCCGCTTTAAAAATTCACAGAAAAAAAAACTAACAAACATGTTGTCATAAGATTTGGCCACATGTTGTATAAGATAATGTTCTTGGTGATAAACACAGTTTAGTTTGCACATTTAAATTATTTATTTTTAAAAAAAATATTATCATGAAGTTATGAAAAATAATTTAAAGCAAAACCCCCCCTTGCATCGTGCGGAGGATTTCACTAACATAAGAAGTGCTAAGAATACCAAACCAGCATATGATGTACATAACACCTATAATTATAGGGGAACCTCCAAAAATATATAACATAATCAGTTTTGTAAATATGACACTTGAAATATGATCCTTCTAAATAGCAAACATTTTCAACTTGGAACAGCAATATCTCTGTTTATATACCACTTAGAAAAAAGTGGAGGTTCACGCTATAAAGGATAGTATTGGCTATATGTATTTCAAATTTGATAACTCTAGCTTTAAAATTGTAGCAAATATCACCGACACGATGAGTCACATGCCTGATTTTCGTGAAAGTTTTTGTTTAAAAAAATGTTAAATCCCTACCTGATGAGAGCTCAATATCCCCCAGGAAGATATGGCTGATCCTCTTTTTCTGTCTGTTCTTCATTCACGACAAGGCGCCTTCGTCTCCTAGCTCTTCTTGCTTCAAAAGCAACTTTATCTGTATTTGGATTTTTAATGCGGAGAACGTCTTTTTCAGCACAAAATTTATTCATAAAATGTCCAGGTTGAATATCCGTCTGTGTTTTGGTCTTGTTTCTTCCAGTACTGACATGATTTGCAAATTTTACTCTTTGTATGAGTATCGAGTACCTTTCCAGTTTGCAGACCAATAACAGTTGTGGAACCAACATTAGATGTATGGCCTCTAGTCATCCAGGTACCATCACACGATACATCGATGTTGCGGAACATGTTGTCGCCCCCTTCTGCGCTTTCAAACTCTTGAACAGAAGCATTTCTCATACTAATAATTTGTGCTCTAGTAGCAGCATTCTCCAATCCTTTCAATATAATATCTTTGCTACTGTGTCCTACTGGGATGGTAAATCCATTAGCCCCATAAAGTTTGCAAGTCGGTGTGACTGCAGCCATACAGCGCATTGCAAAAGCTGCTGTCTATTGATACGATTTATCTTTGCATTTCCTACGAGAGCTGACTACTTGAAGGAAGGTTTATGTTCATTGCAGTTATATTTTTACAATGAAATAGAAAGTCACTGCAAGTCCTTTTCTTTACTTCAATTAACTTACAGCACTTTGACAAAATGCATACTAATTTTGAGCAATGTTCTGATTAGAGACCTATGTCAACAACTCTGTGCCCCTCAAGCAAACTAGTACCCTTCCTAACTTCATTATCACTGGGAGTGTGGTGATTGTTTACAATACATCTGTATCAGAACATGGCACTAACATATCCACATCAGAATCATGTGTTAGGTTGCTAATGTCCAAAAGTTTCTGCTCTGATTGTGAAAAGGGCGTGGCATTTTGTTGCATTTCAATATCAAAACATTCAGTCTGCATCAATGTTGTCGAACTATGAACAATTTCTGACTCCGAAATGGACGTCGTAACATTATCGATAATTGCTAGGCACTGATTTAGTTCAGATGTATGTTGATTTCCATGAAATTTACGCTTCTTTAATAAGCGTTTATTGAATTTTGTTGGAAGACATAACTATCACAAATATTTCAATATAATCAGTAATTCAACAAATTAACTTTCAGTTTCAAACACAATTATCTTGGTAGGTTAATTCACTGCCATGATGCTTATTCAAGGGAGATTATTCAAGTGAGATTAAAGGACAGCTCATTACAAGTTTTCTTTTCGGGAGTAATAATTATTTGGTGAATAATTTGATGGGTAGCTAAAGAGTATATTTTGGGACCAAAAATCGTCATTTTGGGAACACACCAACCTTCTTGAACACAATAACTTATAAACTATTAAAGATAAACACATAATTCAAAAAAAATATCAAACTAGAAAGACTGATAAACATTAAAAGTACAATTTTTGTTTATAATTTGAGAATATCCATTTTAGATGAAACCTGGGTGGGTCTCCCGCCTTAATAGTTGTAATGATATATTTCAGACCTTTTATTCCTTCTTATTGTCTGCGTCTTTTAAAGTGAATGGGAAAAAACGTATATATATACGTCCTTAGCAGCTAAAGGACTAAGAGTGAATAATATGTACATATTGTATTTAATTTGACAAAACGATCAACATTAACTTCAATATAAGATTAGTAATGTAGAGAAATGCATTGTAATACTATAAACCTACGTTACTTTAAAATAATATGTGATCCTTATGTGTATTTGAGGCTAGAGCTTTCCATGCGGCCATGTTACGTATCTTACGCAGAAATAGGATCCATGTTGCGTTTGCTACCTTTTGTATTTCAGTCGATGCACTTTGTTAACATTGTTTCTGCTTCTGAGTGGTTAGATAGAGATTTTTGATTAAGAACGGTAAATCACTTACTTTCGGTAACTCAAGGTTTCAAAAGCTTAAATTAGCTACTTACGCCGAGTTGGTAAGACTTGTTTGAAAATGAAAATCGTGGCATATCCCAAAGGACGTAGCCATCAACCACAGTAAACAAGTCGTTGATTTTCTAGGCACCATTATACGTTCAGTGAGTTTGCCATTGCTTTCTGAACGGGTGGCGCCATCGTCCTTTGTTAAAATCAACGGAAACAATTTGCAAGCAAACTGTCCGCAGGTGATTCGAACTTAGAACGTCAGGTTAATAGACAGAGTCACTAACCCCTAGGCCAGAATAAGCCGCGTGGCCGGCACATACTGTACTTGACAAAACTTGTTATTGTGTCTCTCACTGGGTAACTACGTCATTTATATTCCGAGTTAATAATATGCTTCTCAGTGGTTGTGGTGGTGTGGGAACTGGTCATATTTGCTCTAAAACAGTCATATCCGCCATCATACAGAGTACAGTTACGTCCAGATTTATACAGTAGAGTGCAAAAGTAATCCATGGATAATTTTAAAGATGTATATTTGTGTGTTGATAATCACCAATTTTTTAAGACGATGACAGATAATAACATATGACGGTTAAACGAGATTTTACTGTATATATCCGCTGAAAAATAAATGACTACAGAGTG
Source organism: Arion vulgaris (assembly GCA_020796225.1). NCBI lineage: Eukaryota > Metazoa > Mollusca > Gastropoda > Stylommatophora > Arionidae > Arion > Arion vulgaris. The sequence goes on from JADZMA010000951.1 coordinate 25,522, forward strand.
TTACCAGGAGATTCTCTGTTCTTATAGTGATGATGTGTGACGCACAAAAATAGCAGGGGCAAGGATGGAAATGGCAATCATGACAACGAACCAGTCATTCCTAGCTTCTGCATCAGACTTTCTTGGCCATCATAACATTCCTGTGTTTTGTCATGCGCTCTCATAATCAGACATGGTTCCTTGCTCTCATAATCAGACATGGTTCCTTGCCATTGTGCGAAACTTCTCCAAGCTACAACTGACACTGAAAAGGACATGATCTGAGCCACGAGAAGACAGTATATAACACTAGGACAAGTTATATTTGATTCCAAAGACACCAGTGGTTACCAGGGCTCAAATTTGGGGTGTAAAGAATAGAACTACTGTTATCTGCCACGCATGTCGTAAGAGGCGACTAGGTAGGTTTGGCTGAAAGGGGATTCACATGTCCTAAACGTGTAGAAGTCTATGCGTTTAGGGCCTGCCAAATCAATGTGCAACAGTATACTCGTTCTTGACAAAGATCAAACATATCACAAAGAGTGATTACAATTGGTCGTATAGAACGAACGCAAAGAAGAAGAAAGAATTCCAAAGGGCTTTATTGCAATGTTTCTGAAAAGAGACAACACCGTTTATAAGAACGCTTCTTGACTGGATTTAGAGAACGCCAACAATCATAGGGTTACCATAAAAACATGTGCACTTCTGATTCGGTTCGAATTTGAACATACTACCTTCAGAACGACAGGCAATCGTCTTAACGAATTTGTCATATAGATTCTGGACTACATAAGTTAAATCTCACATAACATAGATATTGGTAACATACCTAATAAACTGACGTTAACTGGATAATTGAATCCTGCATATATAAACAGATGATGTTGATGATTTAGTGATGATACCAAAGACATCAATCAGAAGACATATTGTTGAAAAGAGTAACCATTTAAAGATTAATATCATATCGTCAGTCAGCAAACCTTCATGAGATATCAGCTTGTTGGTCAACCCATCAGATGTCATCACGTTACTCAACAATCCGTGTGGTGTTACATGTATTTCATGCGCATCAATGTCTCGTACATCTGAAACATTTGTCAATTTATGAGAGTTCATGTTAGTGAAGCAATTTTCTAAACATTACTTGAAATAAATAAATTAAAATAAAATTCCTTTTCGTAAACTGGAATTATGTTCGGCTAAGTGGTTCAGACGTTGTCTTGCGTCCAGAAAATCAAGGGTTCGAATCCGAAAGCGTCGTTTTATTCATGGGTAATTTTTTTTCCCAGAAACCCTGTGCATTGTTGCCAAACTTCTGATCTCGTGCATTGTGCAATACTCTCGGCAAGTGGCATGCCATTTTTGTGAAGAGTGAATGAGTCACGTCTCAGATCAACATGTTGGTTTATTGATTGATTGAGAATACCATCATATTTGGTGAATTATAATGGCTTCGATTTTTCTTACCAGGAAGATCTCAGCGGTAATGCACAAACTCCTCAGTTCTGGCGAGGCTCAACGATGTATATCAGAAGATAACAATATATTTGTAGTAATTTATTGTTTAAAGATTATAAATAAGTCTTACCAGGCAGCGGCATTCCAGCCTGCTAGTTTCGATTTTAAACTTTAAATGTTTCTTTTACATGCTCACCTCAAACATGGAATCTATGTTTTATCGATCGTCTCCAAGGTCAACATGTTACAGATGGATAATCAGTATTCCCAGTCATCGTCTCCAAGGTCAACATGTTACAGATGGATAATCAGTATTCCAGTCATCGTCTCCAAGGTCAACATGTTACAGATGGATAATCAATATTCCCAGTCATCGTCTCCAAGGTCAACATGTTACAGATGGATAATCAATATTCCCAGTCATCGTCTCCAAGGTCAACATGTTACAGATGGATAATCAATATTCCCAGTCATCGTCTCCAAGGTCAACATGTTACAGATGGATAATCAATATTCCAGTCATTCCCAAGGTCAACATGTTACAGATGGATAATCATATTCCCAGTCATC
>JADZMA010000952.1:0-27535 GCA_020796225.1 Arion vulgaris
TATATACAGTCATCAAAAAAACATCCAAGTGCCAATATAAAGTCATGGTATTAGTTTTTATTGGTTGTTGATTGATAGAACCATCATCATTGTTTGAATAATCACGTGTACTACGATCGTTTTCTTTACAAGATAATTTTCCCAGTGCAGGTATAACCGAAATCTCTAAATGCTAAATTGTGATTTCAAATAGTTTAATGTAAAATTTTGAAATCTGAAAAAATTTTGTTAAGGAAAAATCTTCTTTTTAATAAAAAAAGTTTTAAATGGGATTTTTTTTAACCAAAAAAAGTAGGGGGGGGTTTCAAGCAAAATCCACCAGGAAAATTTATTTTCTACTGTATACATTCTATGAGAATTAACACGTAGAAGCAACAAATAAATGTCGTTACCTGAAAGGAATAGTGACACCAGAAAAAAGGAATAAAGAAATATGATAGAGAAAACTAAGTAAAGACAGAAAAAGGGTTTCCCTAAACCTACGAAGCAAAATGGAAATCCCACTATGATGGCCCAGACAACAAAGCAAGAGGATGTATCTGCTGTGTTCTATAAACTTTGTATATGGGACTGAATGTTGGAAAAAACAGTTAACTCCCACATAACGACAAACCACCTGACAAACCGCTCGGAGAGTACCAATTCTTGACAAGCTACCTACATGCCAACATTTATATTGATAAAAGCTTTTCTCAAAATCAAGTTAGTGTACCTGTAGGATTCTTTGTAGAAAAATTAGTTATTAAAGTTTTCTTTCTGAAAGGCGGACATAGGAAGTTTTAGTTCCTTATCTTTTTGCACATTGAGACGAGGAACAAAGTTTTTTCGGGGATAAATTTGGCTTCAATTTTAAATACCTGTTGTGTTTAGCACCCCCATTTAAAAAGTTTTCTTAGACCCGAATTAAAAAAAGTTTAAACAGTTTTTGTGTGCGTTTGCCAAAAGATAAAGACATTTCAAATGATTATTTTCAAAACTGATTAAGGAAATTCCGAAAATTCGTCTGAACAAAAAACAAAAAACCTAAACTGCGTTCTTGAAGCAACTTCGATGACATGGACAACTTAATTACAAGGAATCTTTATAATTGTTTTGACTAAGTCCTCAGTAGTTTTCTTTTATTCGCCCGCATGAATTGAGATGTAGTCAGGTTCCCAGAATGGCACCTCTGACTGATTTTGCGGGAACCCTTGATTTCTTTATCAGCAATGTCCCTTGTCATTCAAGCGAACCATACTTCGACTTCTGAGGTACTTGTAATTTAGATCCCAAATAAAAGACAAACGGGTATTCTGTAGTTTAATGCGTACCGTGTTCCTGCCAAAGTTTTTTTGCATAAAACATTTAATCAAAACTCTTGTTATGTAACACACGCAAGAAAGTTAAATCAACATTAATGTTATGACACACGTAATAAAACTTGATTCAACATTTATGTTATGTGACAAACACGTGCAAAATTTGAATCAACATTCTTGTTAGGGACACAAACAGGAAAATTTGAACCAACATTCATGTCTATGTGACAACACAAAAAACATTAATCAACATTCGCTATGTGACAACAATAAAACAGAAGTCAGCATTCATGCCATGGACATACACAAAAAACGAAATCAACATTCAGATTATGTGACAACACATGCAAATTAATCAACATTCATGTGACATGACACAAAAAACAGAAATCAATTATGTTGACATACAAAACAAATCAACATCATGCTATGTGACACACAAAAACAGAAATCAAATTCTATGACATACAACAATAAAACAGAATCAGCATTCATGCTATGTGACATACACAATAAAACAGAAATCAACATTCATGCTATGTGACATACACAATAAAACAGAAATCAACATTCAAGCTATGTGACATACACAATAAACATGATAACAATTATGTTCAGTGACATACACAATAAAACAGAAATCAACATTCGTTGTACATACAGAAAAAACAGAAATCAACTATTCATGTTATTGACTACACAAAACAGAAATACATTGCATGACATACACATAAACATGAATCAACATTCATGCATGTGACATACACAATAAACATGAAACAACATTCATGCTGTGACATACACAAAAACAGAATCAACATTCAAATATGGAATACAAAAAAACAGAATCAAATTATGTAATACAAATAAAACAAATCACATTCATGTTATGTGACATACACATAACAGAAATCAACTATTCAGAACATGCATACACAATAAACAGAAATCAACATTCATGCTATGTGACATACACAATAAAACAGAATGCATGTGAGTCATTATCATCTTGACGGATGCACTCTGTCTTTTTTTTTTTTTTTGTTATAGAATATATGTGATATCATAGACCTAGTTGCACTTAGTTTCGCAAGTTTTAACGAGATGTACAGTGATAAATCAGCTCACTTTCGTTTCTGCGCATGTCCGTGTACATTAATCTGTCCAAAACATCTGTGAGTTTTCTTGGCATCAAGTCAGCAGTACCACATGCATGCAGTTTATTAAACAGATGGTTCATGGCATCCGATAATTAGGAAAAGTGTGACAACCAGTAAATGATATACGAATTTAAGCACATTTGTTGGCAGTAACAGCTAAAGAATTTCTCTACGTCATTAGCCAAAATATCTTTTCATGATAGTTGGTGTAATTTGAATTTCACATTTCTTCTCAATGTTGTCATAATGTTATTATTATTCCTAACCATCTAACATTCGTTATCTTCGGATTATTTGCTATTCTTTCTAATTATTCTTATTTTTGTCCGAAAAAAAATGTTTCCGAAATATCCATGCATTTTGTTCTGAATTTCTTCCGTCCCGCTGCTTTCGATTAGTTTACATTTTGTTCGTTTAACATAAAGTTACCGCTAAAAGCTAAAGCAAATCTCATAAGAACGATTTTCTGGCCAACACTGTGTTACCAGTGTCAAATATGGCAGTCAATGAGCGGAAAAATCATATCGACAGAGATGGGGTGCCTTAGAAGAGCTGCAGGTGTGACAACAAGAGAGAAAATTAGAAATGAAGAAATCAAAAGAAGACTGGATGTGAAACCAGTCATGCAATTCATAAAAGAACAAGATTAAATGGTTTGACATCTGACAAGAATGCCATGGTATCGCCTACACAGAGAGCCACACAAAAAAGTATAATGAGTACAAAGCAAGAGGAGACCACGCAAAAGATGGAGCGACAGCATCAAGAACAACCTTACGAAAATGAATATCAACTTACAAGAGCTTTAAAACAAGCACACACAAGATCACTACGCCCTCTGCCCCCCAACACTTCTATAAAGAAGTAAATGGTGAAGAGAAGAAGAAGAACAGAAAGTTTCTGCTATCAGTGTAGAGCTATATTCACGATATTTTCTTATTCATGTCTTATATATAGCTGTGTTCCTGAACAGATGGAGGTTATTAGACTACATACACTTAGTTTACAAACATGCTAGAAGATTTCACAATTCGTACTAAAGTATTGTAGCCAAGTTTGATATATTAATCAAATCCATGAACACATCAGCTCTGCTTTTACCTTTGCAGCGTTCAGAATTGAATATCCTATATCATTGAGTTGTGTGATAGATCCGCAAGGGAAGAAGAATAGTACATGATCCAAGGTGTCAAGAGGGACTGATGTAGGACCTAGATACCTAGTAAGGTAAAAGCTTCAGAACTGACCATTTAGGCAACTGGACAAAGTATTGCTCTTAGCTCAGATCAATTAGAAATCACACAGAATTGTTAACAAGGGTCGGTGGAGGTTGAAGAAGAAGAAGATATAATTGAGTTAGCAATTCATTTTTTCTTTCAAGTAATGAACTCATGTAATTAACATCATTATTCATATAAATCAATTATTTCATTATATAGTAACAATAGATCGATCTGCAAAATAACATCAGCCATAGCAACATAAAACATAGCAATAGGCAATAAATCAGGAATAAACAAAACAAAAAGATGACATTTATGTAGTAAATTGAAGATACTTGGAACAGGAGCACGGGAATAATAAGTAACAACAAGGGGAACAAAATTCTTGAAAATGGGGGGGGCCAAAAAAATTTTTTTCCCAAAAACCTTTTTCCCCCAAAAAGCCCCCAAAAAAAATGAAAGGGAAAAAAACCCCAAAAAAAAAAAGGGGGTTTTTTTTTTAAAAAAATTAAATTCCAAAATTTTTAAAAAAAAAAAATTTTGGTTTTTTTTAAAAAAAAAAGAAAAAATTTTTTTAAAAAAAAAACAAAAAAAAAAAAATTTAAAATTTCCCCCAAAATTTTTTTTTTTTTTTTTTTCCCCAAAAATTTTTTTTAAAAAAAAAGGGGAAAAAGGGGGGGGGGGTTTTTTCTTTTTAAAATTTTGGAATTTTATATTTTTTAAAAAAAAAAAAAACCCTTTTTTTTTTGGGGTTTTTAAAAAATTTTTTTTTTTTTGGGGGGGTTCCGGGGGCAAAAAAATTTTCCCCCCCCCCCTTTTTTTTAATTTTGGGGGAAAAATTTTTTTTCCCAAAAATTTTTTCCCTTTTTTAAAAAAAAATTTTTTTCCCCCCCCCAAAAAATTTTTTTTTAAAAGGGGGGTTTCCTTGGAAAAAAAAAAAAAAATTTTTTTTTTTAAAAAAATTTTTTTTAAAAAAAATTTTCAAAAAAACCCCTTTTTTTTTCAAAAAGGTTTTTTTAAAAAAATTTTTTAAAAAAAAAAAAAAAAAAGGGAAATAAAAGGGGAAAAAAAAAAAAAGGTTTTTTAAATTTTTAAAAAAAAAAAGGGAAAAAGGGGGGAAAAAAAAAACCCCCCCTTTTTAAAAAAAAATTTTTTTTAAAAAAATTCAAAATTTTTTCCCCAAAAAAATTTTTTTTTAAAAAAAAAGGGGGTTTTCCCTTTTTAATTTTTCCCCCCCCTTTTTTTCCCCCCCCGTTTTTTTAAAAAAAAAAAAACCAAGGAAAAAAAAAAAAAAAAAAAATTTAAAATTTTTTTAAAATTTTTAAAAAAAAATTTTTTTAAATTTTTTTTTTCAATTTTTAAAAAAAAAAAAATTTTAAAAAAAAGGGCGGTTTTTAAAATTTTTTTTTTTTAAAAAAAAAATTTTTTTTTTTTTTTGGGCCCCCAAAAAAAGGGGCGTTTTTTAAAAAAAATTTTTTTTTTGGAAAAAATTTTCCAAAAAAAATTTTTTTTTTTAAAAAAAAATTTTTTTAAATTTTAATTTTTTTTTTTTTTAAATTACAAAAAAAATTTTTTTTTTTTATGTCCAAAAAAAAATTTTTTTTTTTTTTTTTTTTTAAAGGTTTTTTTTTTTTTTAAAAAAAAATTTCAAAATTTAAAAAAAAGGTTTTTTTTTTTTAAGGGGGTTTTTTTTTTTTTTTAAAAAAAATTTTTTTTTTTTAAAAAAAAAGGAAAATTTTTTTTTAAAAGGTTTTAAAAAAGGGGGGTTGGTTTTTAAAAAATTTTTTCCTAGAAAAGGGTTTTTTTTTTTAAAATTTTTTTGGAAGGGGGGTTTTTTTTTTTAATTTTGGAAAAAAAGGGGGTTTTTTTTTTCCCTGGGAAAAAAATTTTTTTTTTTTTTTTTTGAATTTAATTTTTTAAAAAAAAAACAAAAAGGGGGAATTTTTTTTTTTTTTTCCCCTTTTAAGGTTTTCCCTTTTTTTTTTCCCCTTTAAAAATTTTTTTTTTTTAAACCCCAAAAAAAAAAATTTTTTCCCTTTTTGGGAAAAAAATGGGAAAAAAATTTTTTTTTTAAAAAAAAAAAAATTTTTTTTTTTGGGAAAATTTTGGTTTTCCTTTTTTTTAAAATTTTTTTTTTAAAAAAAAAAACCCCGGGGGGGCCCCCAAAAAAAAAGGGTTTTTTAAAGGGTTTTAAAATTCCCAAAAGGGAAAGGGGCCTTAATTTAAAAAAAAACCAAAAAAAAAAAAAAACCTTTTTTTTAACCCCAAAAAAAAGGGGGTAAAAAAAAAGGTTTTTAAAAAAAAAAAGTTTTTTTTAAAAAATTTCCAATTTTGAAAATTTTTAAAACCCCCTTTTTTTTTTTTTTAAAAAAAATTTTTTTTTTTTTTCCCAAAAAAAAAAAATTTTTTAAAAATTTTTTTTTTTAAAAACCCCAAAAAAATTTTTTGGGAAAATTTTTTTTGGAAAAAAAGGGGGGGGTTTTAAATTTTTTTTCCAAACCCGGGTTTTTTAAAAATTTGAACCCCCAAATTTAAATTCCCCTTTTTTTTTTTGGGAAAAATTTTTAAAAAAACCTTTTTTGGTTTAAAAAAAAAAAAAATTTTTTTTTTTGGATTTTAAAAAAAAAGGGGAAAAAAAAATTTTTTTTTCCCCCCCCAAAAAAAATTTTTTAAAAAAAGGGGGTTTTAAAAAAAAAATTTTTTTAAACCCCTTTTCCCCTTTTAAAAAAACCCCAAAAAAAATTTAAAAAGGGGAAAATTTGGGGAAAAAAAAAAAATTTAAAAAAAAAGGGGTTTTTTTAAAAAAAAAAACCCCCCCAAAGGGGGGAAAAAAAAAAAAAAAGGGAAAAAATTTTTTTTTTTTTTTGGGGAAAAAGGAAAAACTAAATCGAAAAAATTTTTTAAAAAAAAGAAAAAAAAAAAAAAAAAAAAAAAAAAAAAATTTTTTTTTTTAAAAATTTTGGGGAAAAAAAAAATGGGTTAAAAAAAAGGGCCCTTTGGGAAAAAAAAAAAAAACCCCCCAAAAAAAAAAAAAAAAAATTTTTTAAAAAAATTTTTTTGGGGGGAACCCAAAAAAGGTTTCCCGGGGGGTTTTGGTTTTGGGAAAAAAGGGGGGGCCCCCCTTTAAAAAAGGGTTTTTTAAAAAAAAATTTCCCCTTTTTTAAAACCTCCGGGGGGTTTTCCCTTTTTTTTTTAAAAGGTTTTTTAAAATTTTTTAAATTTTAAATTTTTTTTTTGGGGAAATTTTTTTAAAAAAAAAAATTTTTTTTTTTTTTTTTTTTTGGGGGGAAATTTTTCCTTTAAAAAAATTTTAATTTTTTTTCCCCCCCCCCCCCCCCCCCTTTTTTTTTAAAAAAGAAATTTTTTAAAAAATTTAAAAAATTTTTTATTTTTGGGGAAAAAAATTTCCCCAAAAAAAATTAAAAAATCCCCAAAAAATTTTATTTTTAAAACCCCCCTTTTTTTTTAAAACCCCAAAAAAAAAAAAATTTTTTTTAAAATTTTTAAATTTCAAAAAGGGTTCCCCAAAAAAACCAAAAAATTTTAAAAAAAAAAAAAATTTTAAATTTTAAAAAAAATTAAAATTTTTTAAAAAAAACCAAAAAACCAAAAATTTCCAAAAGGGAAAAAAATTTTTTTTTATTTTCCGGTTTTTTTCCCAAAATTATTCCCCAAAAAATTTTTTTTTTTTAAAAAAACCAAAGGTTTTTTTTTTCCCCCAAAAAAATTTTTTTTTCCCTTAAAATTTTTTTCCCAAATTTAATTTCTTTTTTTTTAAAATTTTTTTAAAAAACCCCCCCCCTTTTTTTGGGGTTTTTTTTTTTGGGGGAAATTTTTTTAAAGGGGGCCCCGGGGGGAAAAAAAAATTTTTTTTTTCCAAAGATTTAAAAAAAAAAATTTTTTTTTTTTTTTAAAAAAAATTTTTTTTTTTCCCCCCTTTTTTTTTAAAAAAAATTTTTTTTTTTAAAAAAAAATTTTTTTTTTTTCCCCTTTTTTAAAATTTTAAAAAATTTTTTTAAAAATTTGGGTTTTGGGGGGTTTTTTTTTTGGAAAAATTTTTTTTTTTTTTAAGGAAAAAAAATTTTTTTTTTTTAAAAAAATTTTCCCCCAAAAAAAAAAATTTTTTTTTTTCAAAAAAAAGTTTTTTTCCCCCTTTTTTTTTAAAAATGGGAAAAAATTTTTTTTTTTTTTCCCCCTTTTAAATTTTTTTTTAATTTTTTTTGGGGGGGTTTTTTTTTAAAATTTTTTTTAAAATTTTTTTTTTTTTTATAACCCCAAGGTTTTTTTTAAGGGGTTTTTGGAATTAATTTTTTTTTTTAAACTTTTAAAAATTTTTTAAAATTTTTTTTTTTTTAAAAATTTTTTTTTTCCTTTTTCCCAAAAATTTTTTTTCCCCTTTCTTAAAAGGGGTTTTTTAAAAAAAATTTTTTTTTGGGGTTTTTTTAAAGGGGTTTTTTTTAAAAAAAAATTTTTTTTAAAAATTTTTTTCCCGGTTAAATTTTTTTTTAAAAAAAAAATTTTTTTTTCCCCCCCCTTTTTTTTTTTTTTTTTTTTTTTTTTTCCCTTTTAATTTTAAAGGGGGTTTTTTTAATTTAAAAAAAATTTTTTCCCCCCCAATTTATTCCCCCTTTTAAAATTTTAAAAAAAATTTTTTTTTTCCCATTTTTAAAAAAGGGTTTAAAAATTTTTTTAATTTTTTAAAGGGAAAAAGGGGTTTTTATTAAAAAAATAAATTTTTTTTTCTTTTAAAGGGGTTAAAAAAAATTTTTTTAAAAAATTTTTTTTACCCAAATTTTAAAAAGCCGGGTTAATTAATTTTTTTAATTTTCCCCCGGGGTTTTTTTTTTTTAAAGGGTTTTTAAACCCTCTTTTTTCTTTTAAAGGGTTTTTGGAATTAATTTTTTTTTTTTTAAAAAAGGGGGAAAATTTTTTTAAAACCCCCTTTTTGGGTTTTTTAAAAAATTTTTTCCAAAAAATTTTTGTAAATTTTTTAAAATTTTTTTTAAATTAAAAAAATTTTTTTCCCCCTTTTTTAAAAAATTTTTTAAAAAAAATTTTTTTTTTTAAATTAATTTTTTTAAAAAATTTTTTTTTTTTTTGGGGTTTTAAAACCTTTTTAAAATTTTTTTTAAAAATTTTTTTTAAAAAGGGTTTTTTGGGGGGGCCTTTTTTTTGCCCCCGGGGGGGGGTTTTTTTTTTTCCCCAAAAAAAATTTTTTTTGGGTAAGGGGCCCCCCCCTTTTTAAAAAAAATTTTTTTTTTAAAAAAAAAAAACCGGGAAAAATTTTTAAAACCCAAGAAAAATTTTTTGGGGCCCGGGGGGCAAAAATAAAAAAAATTTTTTTTTTTTTCCCTTTTTTCCCAAAAAAAAAATTTTCCCCGGGGGTTTTTAAGGGTTTTTTTTTTTTTTGTACCCTTAAATTTTTGGGGGGGTTTTAATTAAAAAAACCCTTGTAAGGGGGGGGGAAAAAAAAAAAAATTTCCCCCCAAAACTTTCAAGGGTTTTTAAAAAATTTTTTTTTTTCCCCCTTAAATTTAAAAACCCCGGGGGAAAAAAAAAAATTTTAATTTTCCCTTTTAAAAAAAATTTAAAAAAATTTTTTTTTTTCAAACCCAAAAAGGTTTTTGGGGGAAATTTTTTTCCCCAAAAAAGGGGTTTTTTTTAATTAAAAAAATTTTTAATTTTTTTGGGTTTGGGGGTTTTTGGAAAAAAAATAATTTTTTTTTCCCCCAAAAAAAAAAAAAAAAATTTTTTTTCCCTTTTTTTGGGGGGGGCCGGGTTAATTTTCCCCAAAATTTTTTTTTGGGGAACCCAAAAAATTAAATTTTTTCCCCCTTTTAACCGGGAAATTTTAAAATTTTTTTTGGGGGTTTTTTTAAAAAAAAAATTTTTTTTTTTTTTCCCCCGAAAAAGTTTTTGGGGGTTTTTAAAAAAAAAAATTTTTTTTTTTCCTTGGAAAAACCAAAAAAGGTTTTTTCCCTTTAAAAAACATTTTTTAAGGGGTTTTGGGGAATTTAAAATTTTTTGGGGTTGGGGGCAAAAAAGGGTTTAAAAAAAATTTTTTTTCCCCCTTTTTTTTGGAAAAAAAATTTTTTTTTTTTCCCCCCAAAAAAAGGGGGGGGTTTTTTAAATTAAAAATTTTTTTAAAGGGGCCCCTTTTTTTCCCCCCCAAAAAAAATTTTCCCCCGGGGAAAACAATTAAAAATTTTTTTTGGGAATTTTTTAAAAAAAAAGGGCCCCTTTAAAAAAAAAAAAAATTTTAAATTTTTTTTTAAATTTAAAAAAGGAAACCCAAAAAATTAAAAAACCCCCCCTTTTTTTTTTTTAAAAATTTTTTTTTTTTCAATTTTTCCCCCTTTTAAAAAAAAATTTTAAAAAAAAAATTTTTTTTCCCAAAAATTTTTAAAAAAGGGGGGGCCCCCTTTTTTTTAAAAATTTTTGGGAAAAACCCCCCCTTTTTTGGTTTTCCCCTTTTTTTTTTGGCCCTTTCCCCCTTTTTAAAAAAACCAAAAAACCCCGGCCCCCGGGGGGGGGGGTTTTTTTTTTTTTTGGGGGGGAATTTTTTAATCAAAAAGGGGGCCCCAAAAATTTTTTTTTTCCCCCCCCCCCCCCCTTTTTTTTTTTTTAAAAGTTTTTTTTGGGGGGGGGCTTAAAAAAAAATTTTCCTTTTTTTTTTAATTTTTTTTTTAAAAAAAAATTTTTTTTTTTAAAAATTTTTTTTTTTTTTTTAAAAAAAAAAAGGGTTTAAATTTTTTTTTTTTTTCCCCGCCTTTTGTTTTTTAAAAAAAAAAACCCTGCCCAAATTTTTTTTTGGCCCCCCTTTTTTTTTTTTTTTAAAAATTTTTTTTTTAAAAGGGGGGGGAACAAAAGGGGGTTTTCCCCTTTTTCAATTTTTTTTTAAAAAAAAACCCCTTTTTTTGGGGGGGGGTTTTTTTTTTTTTTTTCCTTTAAAAATTTTTAAAAAAAAAACCCCCCCCCAAAAAATTTTTTTTTTTTCCCCCCCCCCTTTTTTTTTTTTTTTAAAAAAGGGGGCCTTTTTCCTTTTTTTTTTTTAAAATTTTCCCCCAAAAAAAATTTTTAAATTTAAAATTTTTAAAAATTTTTTTCCCCCAAAAAAAAAAAAATTTTTTTTTTTTTAAATTTTTTCCTTTTTTTTCTTTGGGTTTTTTTTTTAAAAAAAAATTTTTTTTTTTTCCTTTGGGTTTTTTTTTTTTTTCCCTTTGGGTTTTTTTTCCCTTTTTTTTTTTTTTTTTTTTTTTTCCAATTTTTTTTGGGGGGGGGCCCCCCCCCTTTTTTTCCCCCTTTTTTTTTTTTTTTTTTGGGGGGGGGGGCTTTTTCCCCCCAAAAAATTTTTTTTCCCCCCGGGCCCCTTTAAAAAAAACCCCCCCCCCAAAAAATTTTTCCTTTTTTTTAAAAATTTTTTTTCCCCTTTTTTTCCCTTGAACCCCGGTTTAAAAAAAAAAGGGGGGGGGTTTTTTTTTTTTTTTTTTCTTTTGTTGTTTTTAAAATTTTTTTTTTTTTTTTTTTTTTTTTCCCCCTTTTTAAAATTTTTGGCCTTTTTTGGGGGCCCCCCGGGGGGCCCAAACCAACCCCCAGAAAAGGGGGGGAAAAAAGGGGGTTTTTTTTGGGGGGGGCCCCGGGAAAAGGGCAATACCCCCGGGGGCCCCTTTTTTTAATTGGGGGGGAAAAAAAATTTTAAAACCTTTTTGGGGAAATTTTTTTTTTTTCCTTTTCCCCCCCCTTTTTTTTTAAAAGGGGGAAAAAAATTTTTTTTTTTTAAAACCCCCTTTTTTTTTCCCCCCTTTTTTTTTTTTTTAAAAAATTTTTAATTTGGGATTTAAAAAAGGGGGGCCTTTGCTTTTTTGGGGGGTTTTTTTTTTTAAAAAAAAAAAGGGGAATTTTTAAAATTTTTGGGGAAAACCCCCCCCGGGGGGGGCCCCCCCCTTTTTTTTTTTTTAAAAAGGGGAAAAAAAAAATTTTCCAAAAAAATTTGGGAAAAAAAAAGGGGGGGAAAAAAAACCCCTTTTTTTCCCCCCCCGTTTTCCCAATTTTCCCCGGGGTTTTTTTGGGGGGCCCCCCCCCCCCCGGGGGGGGGCCCCCCCGGGGGTTTTAAAGGGGGTTTTTTTCCCCCTTTTTTTTTCCCCCCCCTTTTTTGGGGTTTTTTACCCCCCCCCTCCCGGGGGGCCCCCCCCCCGGGGGTTTTTTTAAAAAATTTTTTGGGGGCCCCCCCCCCAAAAAATTTTTTTTTCAAAAGGGGCCCCTTTTTTTTCCCCCCCGGGGGGGCCCCCCAAAAAAAAAAGGTTTAAAAATTTTTTTCCCCCTTTTTTTTTTAAAAAAAAAAAAAAAATTGGGGGCCCCCCCCTTTTTTTTTTTTTTGGGGGGTTTTTTTGGGGTTTCCTTTTCCCTTTTAAAATTATTTTTTTTCCTTTTTTGTTTTGGGTTTGGGTTTTTTTTTTTCCAAACCCCTTTTTTTCCCCCCCCCCTTTTTTTTAAGGGGTTTTTTTTTCCCCCCCCTTTTTTAAAAAAATTTTTTTTTTTCCTTTTTTTCCCAAAACCCCCCTTTGGGGGGTTTTGGGGCCCCTTTTTTTTTTTTTGGGGGGGGGTTTTTGGGTGGGAATTTGGGCGTTTTTTTTAATTTTTTGGGCCGGGTTCCCCCCCCTTTTGGGGTTTTTGGGTTTTTTTTAAAAATTTTTTTTTTTTTGGCCCGTTTTTTTTTGGGAATTTTGATTTTTTTAATTTTTTTTTTTAAAAAAAAAAAAATTTTTGTTTGGGGGGCCGGAATTAAAACCCAAAAATTACAAAGTTTCCCCCCAAAATTTTTTTATTTTTTTTCCCCCCCCTTTTTAAATTTTTTTTGGTTTTTCCTTTTGGTTTTTTTTTGGGGGGAAAAGGGGGGTTTAATTTTTCCCCTTTTTTTTTTTTCCCTTTTTTTCCTTGGGGGGGTTTTTTTTTTTTTTTTTTGGGGGCCCCCCCCGGGTTTAAAACCCCGGGGGGGCCCGGGGGGGCCCCCCGGGGGTTAAAAAAGGGGGTTTTAAAAAAAGGGGGGGGAAAAAAAAAAACCCCCAAGGGGGTTTTTTTTAAAATTTTTTTTTTTTGGGGGCCCCCCCCTTTTTTTTTTTCCCCCCCCCCCGGGGGAAAAAAAAATTTTTTTTTTTCCCCAAAAAAAAAAAAACCCCCCCAAAAACCCCCCCTTTTTTTAAAAAAAAAATTTTTTTTTTTTGGGGAAAAAAAAAAAAAAAAAAAAAAAAAAATTTTAAAAAGGGGGGGGGGGTTTTTTTGGGGGGGTTTTAAAAAAAAATTTTTTCCCCCCCTTTTTCCCCCCCCGGGCCCCCCCCCCCCGGGGGTTTTTAAAGGGGTTTTTGGGGGCCCCCGAATTTTCCCCCCCAAAAAGGGGGGGGAAAAAAAAAAAAAAAGGGGGAAAAAGGGGGGAAAAAAAAAAAAAAAAATTTTTTTTAAAAAAATTTTTTTTTTCCCCCCCCAAAAAAAGGGATCAAATTTTTCCCCCCCCCCTTTTTTTTTTTTAAATTTTTAAAAAAAAAAAAATTTAAAAAAAATTTTTTTTTTTTTTTGGGGGGGAAACCCTTGGGGGGTTTTTTTTAAAAAAAAAAAAATTTTTTTTAAAATTTAATTTTTTTTTGGCCCAAAATTTTTTTTAAAAAAAAGGGGGGAAAATTTTTTTCTCTTTTTTTTCCCAAAAAATTTTTTTTTTAAAAATTTTTTTTTTTTTCCCTAAAATTTTTTTTAAAATTTTTTTTAAAAAATTTTTTCCCCCCCCCCAAAAAATTTTTTTTTTCCCCCTTTTTAAAATTTTTTTTTTTCTTTAAACCCCCCCCAAAAAAAAAAAAAACCCCCCCCCTTTTTAATTTTTCCCCCCCCCTTTTAAACCAATTTTCCCCAACCATTTTAAAAAAAAAAAAAAACAATTTTTTTTCCCATTTTAAAGGGGAAAAAAAGGGGAAAAAATAAAAATTTTCCCGGGAAAATTTAAAAATTTTAAAAAAAAAAATTTTTTTAAATTTTAAAAATTTTTCCTTTTTTTTTTTAAAAACCCTTTTTTTTTTTTAAATTTCCCGAAAAAAAATTTTTTTTCCCCCCCCAAAAGGGGGGTTAAATTAAAAACCCTTTTTTTTTTAAATATTTTTTCCCCCAATTAAAAAAACCTAAAAAATTTTCCCCCCCTTTTAAAAAGGGGTTTTTCCTTTAAAAAGGGGGCCCCTTTAAAAAGGGGAAAAAGGGAAAATTTTTTTAAAAAATTTTCCCGGGAAAAATTTTGGGGGGGGGCCCCCCTTTTTTTTTGGGGGTGGGAAAAGGCCCCCCAAAAAAAGAAAAAAAAAATTTTTTTAAATTTAAAAACCCTTTTTTTTAAAAAAATTTGGGGGAAAAAAAAAAGGGCCCCCCAAAAAAAAATTTTTTTAAAAAAAGGGAAAAAAAGGAAAGGGGTTTAAAAAAGGGGGGGGAATTTTTCCCCCCCAAAAAAAAAGGAAAAAAAAAAAGATGGAAAAAAACCGGTTTTTAAAAAGGGGGGAAAAGCCCCAAAATTTTTTAAAAAAAAAAAACCCCCCCCCCTTAAAAAAAAGGGTTTTTAAAAAAAATTTTTTTTTTTTTTCCCCCTTTTGGAATTTTTTTTAAAAAAAAAAAAAAAAAAAAATTTTTTTTAAATTAAAAAAAAAAAAGGGGGTTTTTTAAAATTTTTTGTAAAATTTTTAAAGGGGTGGGGCCGGGGGAAAAAACCGGGAAATTTTTAAAGGGGAAAAAAAAAAATTTTTGGTTAACCCAAAAAAATTTTTTTCCCCGGGGGAAAAAGGGTTTTTGGGGAAAAAAAACCCCCCCTTTTTTTTCCCCTTTTTTTGGGGAAAATTTTTCCCCTTTTTTTTCCCCAAAAAAATTTAAAAAAAAAATTTTTCCCCCCGGGGAAAAATTTAAATTTTAAAACCCTTTTTCCCAAAAGGTTAAAAAAATTTTCAAAAATTTTTTTTTAAAAAAACCCCTTTTCCCCCAATTTTTTTTTTCCTTTTTTGGGTTTTGGGCCCCCCAAAAAAAAATTTTAAAAAAGGGGGTTTTTTGGGGGGGTTTTTTTTTTTTGGGGGGTTTTTTTTTGGGAAATTTTTTGAAACCCCCTTTTTTTTTTCCCCCTTTAAAAATTTTTAAAATTTTTTAAAAAAAAAAAAAAACCCTTTTTTAAAAAAAAAAAAATTTTTTTTTAACCAAAAAAAAAAAAATTTTTTTTTTTTTTTTTTTAAAATTTTTAAAAATTTTTAAAAACCCCTTTAAAAAAAAAAAAAAAAAAAAATTTTTTTTTTTTAATCCAAAAATTTTTTTAAAAACCCAAAAATTTTTTTAAAAAAAAAAATTTAAAAATTAAAACCCGGAAAAAAACCCCCTTTTTAAAAAAATTAATGGTTTTAATTTTTTTCCCCCCCAAATTTTTGGCCCAAAAAAAAAAATTTAACCCAAATTTTTTTTGGGGGGCCCCCCGGGGGTTTTTTTTGGGGGGTTTTTTTTTTTTTTTTAAAAAAAAATTTTTTAAAAAAATTTAAAGGGGGAAAAAAAAAAAAACAAAACCCCCCCCCCAAAATTTAAAAAAAAAAATTTTTAATTTTTAAAAACCCCCAAACTGGGGGTTTTTCCCAAACCCCTTTTTTTTTGGGGGAAAAATTTTTTTGGGGGGGGGGGGAAAAAGAAATTTTTAAAAAAAAAGGGGGGGAAAAATTTTTTAAGCCCGGGTTTTTAAAATTTTAAAAAAAGGGGGGGGGTTTGGGGGGTTTTTTTAAAAAAAAAAAAAGGGGCCCCAAAAAAAAATTTTTAAAAATTTTTTTAAAAAACCCCCAAAAAATTTTTTTCCCCCCAAAAGGGTTCCCAAAGGGAAAAAAAATTTTTTTTCAAGATTTTTCCCTTCCCCTTTTTTTCCCCTTTTTTTTTTTTCCCCTTTTCCCCCAAAATTTTTCCTTTTTTCAAGGGTTTTTTTTTTTTGGGGGGGGGAAAAACCCCTTTTTTTTTTTTTCCCAAAAATTTTTTACCCAATTTTTTCCCCCCTTTTTTTTAAACCCTTTTTTTTTAAAAAAAAAAAAACCCAAAAAAAGGGGGCCTTTCCCCCTTTTTTTTTAATTTTTGGGGGCCTTTTTTTTAAAAAATTTTTTAAATTCCAAAAAACCCCCTTTTTTTGGTTTTTTTCCCCCGGTTTAAAAAACCCCCCCCTTTTTTTTTAATTTTTTAAAGGGGTTTTTTTTTTTAAAAAATTTTTTTAAAAAAAAAAATTTAAAAATTTTTAAAAAAAAAAAAATTTTTTGGGGGGTTTTTTTTTTTGGGGGGGGGGGGGGGAAAAAAAAAAAGGGGGGGCCCCCCAAAAAAAAAAAAACCAAAGGGGGTGGGGGTTTTTTAAAAATTTTCCCCCTTGGGTTTTTTTTAAAAAGGGGGTTTGGGAAAAAGGGATTTAAAAACCCGGGGGGTTTTTTTTTTTAAAAAAGGGGGCCCCCTTTTTTTCCCCTTTTTTTTAATTCCCGGGTTTTCCCGGGGGTTTTTTAAAAAAAAAAAAGTTCCCATTAAATTTAAAAAAAATTTAAATTTGGGGTTTTTTTTTTTTTTTTGAAATTTTTAAAAGGGTTGGGGGTTTTTTTAAAAAAAAAATTTTTTTAAAAAACCCCAAATTGGGGGGAAAAAAAAAAAAAGGGGGGGAAAAAAAAAAAATTTTTTTGGGGGGGGGGGGGGAAAAAAACCCCCAAAAATTTTTTTTTTTGGGGGGGGTTTTTTTTTTTTTTTTTCCCCCAAAAATTTTTTAAAAAAAAACCCTTTCCCCAAAAAGGGGGTTTTTTAAAAAAAAAATTTTAAAAAAAAAATTTTTAAATTAAAATTTTTCTTTAAAAAAAAAATTTAAAAAAAATTTAAAAAAAAACCTTTAAGGTTTAAATGAATAAAAAAATTTTCCCCGGGAAAAAAACCAAGGGGGAAATTTAAGGGAAAACCCAAAAAGGGAAACCAAAAAAAAAAACCCCCCCTTTTTGGGGTTGGGTTTTTTTAAAAACGGGGTTTTTTTAAAAAAAAAACCCCCAAAAACCCCAAAAAAAAAAAAAAGGTTTTTTTTTTTTTTTTTCCCCCCCCAAAAAAAATTTGGGTTTTTTTTTAAAAAATTAAATTTTTTAAATTAAAAAAAAATTTTGGGTGCCCCCTTTTTTTGGGGAAAAAAAAAAAAAGATAAAGGGAAAAGGACCCGGGGAAAAAAAAAACAAAAATTAATTTTTAAAAATAAAATTTTATTGGGTTTTTTTTTTAAAAAAAAAAAAAATTTTTTAAAAAACCCAAAAAAAACAAATTTTAAAAAAAAAATTTTTTAAAAAAATTTTTTAAAAAAATTTTTTCAAAAAAGGGGTAAAAAAAGGTTTTAATTTAAAAAAAATTTAACCAAAAAAAAAAATTTTTTTTAAAAAAAAAATTTTTTTAAAACCCCCAAAAAAAACAAAAAAAAATTTTTTTTTTTTAAAAAAAAAAAGGTTTGGGAAAAGGGGGGAAAAAATTAAAAAAAAAAAAAAATTTTGGGGGGGGAAAAAAAAAAAAAACCGGGGGGGCCCAAAAAAAGGAAAGGGGAAAAAAAAAAATTTTTAAAATTTTTAAAAAATTTTTTTTGGGGAAAAAAAAAATTTTAAAAAAAAAATTAAAAAAAAAAAAAATTCCCCCAAAATTAAAAAAAAATTTTTCCCCAAAAAAAACCCCAAAAAAAAAAAGGGGGTTTAAAAAAAAAATTTTTTTTTAAAAATTAAAAAAAAGGGGGGGGAAAAAAAAAAAAAATTTTTTTAAAAAAAAAAAAATTTAAAAAAAAAAA
The DNA here is from genome assembly GCA_020796225.1 of Arion vulgaris. Taxonomy (NCBI): domain Eukaryota; kingdom Metazoa; phylum Mollusca; class Gastropoda; order Stylommatophora; family Arionidae; genus Arion; species Arion vulgaris. The sequence goes on from JADZMA010000952.1 coordinate 17,495, forward strand.
AAAAAGGGGGAAATTTCCTTTTTAAAAAACCCAAAAACCCCCCTTTTTTTTTTAAAAAAAAAAAATTTTTTTTTGGGGTTTTTTTTTTTTTGGAAGAAATTTTTCCTTTTTTTCCCTTTTAAAAAAATTTTTTTCCCCTTTTTTTTTAAAGGAAAAAAATTTTTTCCGGGGGTTTTAAATTTTTTTTAAAAAAAAAAACGGTTTTTGGGGGGCCCCCCCCCCCTTTTTAAAAAATTTTTCTGGCCCAAAAAGGGTTTTTTTAAAATTTTTAAAAATTCCCCCCGGGGGCCCCCGGGTTTCCCAAAAAAAAACCCCCCCCCGGGGGGGAAAAAAAACTAAAAAAAAACCAAAAACCCGGGGGAAAAAAAAAATTTTTAAAAATTTTTTTCCCCTTTTTTTTTCCCCCCCCCAAAAAAAAAAATAAAATTTTGGGGGGGGGTTTTTTTAAAAAAAAAATTTTTAATTTAAAAAAAAAAATTTTAAAATTTTTGGGGGGAAAAAACAAATTTTTAAAAATTTTTTAAAAAAACCAAAAAATTTTTAAAATATTAAATTTTTTTTGGGGCCCCCCAAAAAAAAGGGGTTTTTTTTTTAAATTTTTTTTTTTTTTTCAAAAGCCCGGGGTTTTTTTAAAAAAAAAAAAAAATAATTTTAAAAAAAAAAAAAAATTTTTTTTTTTTTTTTCCCCCCTTTTTAACCCCCCCCTTTTTTTTTTGGGCCCCCTTTTTTCCCCAACCAAGGATTTTTTTTTTTTTTAAAAAAAAAATTTTTTTTTTTTGGGTTAAAACCCCAAAAAAAAGGGGAAAAAAAAAACCTTTAACCCCAAAAATTTTTGGGCCCCCAAAAATTTTTTAAAAAAAAAAGGGGGGGGGCCCCCCAAAAGGGGGGGGTTTTTTAAAAATAAAATTTTTTAAAAAAAATTTGGTTTTTTTTTGGGGAAAAAAAAACCCCCTTTTTTTTTTTTTAAAATTTTTTAAAATTTTTTTGGTTTTTTTTAAAAAATTTTTTTTTTTTTTTTTTAAAAAATTTTTGGGTTTTTTTTTTTTTTTGGGGTTTTTTTAAAAAAAAAAAAAAGGGGGCCCCAAAAATTTTTTTTTGGGGTTTTTAAAAAAAATTTCCCTTAAATTTTGAAAAATTTTTTCCCCAAATTTTAAAAAAATTTTTTTTTTTAAAAATTTCCCCAAATTTTTCCCCCAAAAAAAAAAAAAAAAAAAAAAATTTTTTTTTTTTTTTAGGAAAAAAAAAAAGGGGGGGTTTTCCAAAATTTAAAAATTTTAAAAAAAAAAAAAAATTTTTTTTTTTAAAAAAAAGCTTAAAAAAATTAAATTTTTTGGAATTTTTTTAAAAATTTTTAAAAAAAAAATTTTGGAAAAAAAAAAATTTTTTTTTTTAAAAATTTTTTTTTTGGGGGGTTTTTTTTTTTTTTTTGGCCCCCCTTTTTTTTTTTTTTTTTTTTTTCCCCCCCAAAAATTTTTTTTTTTTTTAAAAAACCCAAAAAAATTTTTTTTTTTGGGTTTTTTCCCCCCCCCCCCCCTTTTTTTTAAAAAATTTAACCCCCTTTGGGGCCCCCCTTTTTTTTTTTAAAAACCCTTTTTTCCCCCTTTTTTTAATTTTTTTTTCCCCCCCCCTTTTTTTTTTAAAAAAAAAAATTTTCAACCCCCCCCTTTTTTTAAAAGGGGGGCCCTTTTTTCCCCCCTTTTTTTTAAAAAAAAATTTTTTTTTGGGGGGGAAAAATAAATTTTTTTTTTAATTTTTTTTTAAAAAAACCAAAAGGGAAAAAAAAAAAAAAAAAAAGAAAAAGGGGGCAAAAATAAAAAGGGGCCCCCTTTTTTTAAAAAAAAATTTTTTTTTTAAAAAAAAAAAAAAGGATTTGGGCCCCGGTTTTGGCCCCCCTTTTTTTTTCCGGTTTTTAATTTTTTTTTAAAGGGTTTTTTTTCCCCCCCGGGCGGGTTTTTTCCCCCCCTTTTTTTTTCCCCCCCCTTTTTTTTTTTCCCCCGGGCCCCCCCAAATTTAAAACCCTTTTTTTTTAAATTTTTTGAAAAATTTTTTTTTAAAAAAAATTAAAAGGGGGGTTAAAAAAAAAACAAAAAATTTTGGAAATAAAAAATTTTTTCCCCCCCTTTTTTTTTTTTTTTTAAAAACCTTTTTTAAAAAAAATTTTTTTTTTTTTTTCCCCCCTTTTTTTAAAAAAAAAAAATTTTTTTTTTAAACCCCAAAAAATTTTTAAAAAAAATTTAAAAAATTTTAAAAGGGGGGAAAAAAAAAGGGGGGGTTTTTTAAGGTTTTTTAAAAAAAAAAATTTTTTTTTCCCCCCAGAAAGGTTAAAATTTTTTTGAAAAAAATTTTTTTTAAAAAAAAACCCCCAAAAAAAAAAATTTAAAAAAATTTTTTTTTGGGGGGGGCCCAAAAAAAAAAAAAAAATTGGGGTTTAAAAACCCCCCGGTTTTTGGGGGGGCCCCCCAAAAACCCCCAAAATTTAAAAAATTAATTTTCCCCTTTTTTTCCCCCCTTTTTTAAACCAAAAAGGGGGTTTTTAATTTTTTTTCCCGGCAAATTTTAAAAATTTTTTTGGGGGGAAAAAAAAGGGGGGGGTTTTTTTCCCCCCCCTTTTCCAAAATTTTTTTTTTTTTTCCCCCTTTTTTTTTTAAAAAAATTTTTTTTAAAGGGGTTTTTTTTATTTTTTTTAAAAATTTTTTTGGCCCCTTTTTTAATTTTTAAATTTTAAAAAACCCCAAATTTAAAAAAGAATTCCAAAAATTTGGAAAAAAGGGGGAAAAAATTTAAATTTTTAAAAAAAAAAAAAACCCGGGGAAAAAAAAAAGGGAAAATTTTTTTTGGGGGGGAAAAATTTTTTTTAAAAAAAAGGGGTTTTTAAACCCCCCAAAAAAATTTTTTTTTTAAAAAAAAAAAAAAAAAAGGGGGGAAAAAAAAAAAAAAAAAAAATTTTTTTTAAAAAAAATTTTTTTTTTTTTTTTTTAAAAAAAAGGGGGTTTTTTTTTTTAAAAAGGTTTTTTTTAAAAAAAAAAAAGGGGGGAAAAAAAAAACCCCAAGGAAGGGTTTTTTTAAATTTGTTTTTTTTCCCCAAAAATTTTAAAAAGAAAAAAATTTTTTTAAAAAAAAAGGGAAAGGGGGGGCCCACGAAAACCCCAAAAGGGGGGGCCCCCGGAAAAAAAATTTTAAAAAAAAAACCCCCCCCCCCCCTTTTTTTAAAAAAAAAATTTTTTTTTTTTTTGGGGGGGGAAAAAATTTTTGGGGGGGCCCAAAAAAAACCCCCAAAAAAAAAAAGGGGGGAAAAAAATTTTCCAAAAAAAAAAAAGGGGGGAAAAAAAGGGGGGAAAAAAAGGGGAAAAAATTTAAAAAATTTTTTTTTTTTAAATTTTTTTAAATTTTTATTTTTGCCCCCAAAAAAAAAAAACAGGCCTTTAAAAAAAAAAATAAAATTGGGTTTTAAAATTTTTAAAATTTAAACCCCCAAAAAAAAGGGGGGGGAAAAAAAATTTTAAAAAAATTTTTTTTTTAAAACCTTTTTTCCAGGTTTTTAAAAGGGTTTTAAAAAAAAACCCCCTTTTAAGGGGAAAAAATTTTCCAAAAAAATTTAAAACCCAAAAAAAAAATTTTAAAAACCCCCCAAAAAAAAAACCCCCAAAGTTTTAAAAAAAAAAAATTTTTTTTTTAAAAAAAAAATTTTTTTTTTAAAAATTTTTAAAAAAAAATTTTTGGGGGGGGTTTTTTTTTTCCTTTTAAAAAATTTTTTTTTTTTTTTTTTTAATTAAATTTTTTTGGCCCAAAATTTTTTTAAAAATTTTTTTTAAATTTTTAAAAAAAAAATTTTTCCCCCCCGGGGTTTTTTTTTTTTTTTTTTAAAAAATTTTTTTTCCTTTTTTTTTAAAAAAAAAATTAAATTTTTTGGGGTTTTTTAAAAATTTTTTAAAACCCAAATTTTTTTTTTTAAAAAAGGGGTTTTTTTAAAAAAAAAATTTTTTTTCCAAAAAGGGGTGAAAATTTAAAAAAATTTAAATTTAAAAAAAAAACCCCCAAAAAAAAAAAAAAAAAAAAAAAAAAAAAAAAAACAGAAAAAAATTATTTAAAAAGGGGGGGGGAAAAAAAAAGGAAAAATTTTTTTTGTTTTTAAAAGGAAATTTTTTTTTTTTAAAAAAAAAAATTTTAAAAAAACCCCCCCAAAAAAACCCCCCAAAACCTTTTCCCCCTTTTTTTTTAAAAAAGGGGAAAATTTCCCTTTTTTTTTTCCTTTCCAAAAAAAAAAAAAACCCTTTTTGGTTTTTCCCCCCAAAAAAAAAATTTTTTGGGGGGAAAAAAAAAATTTTTTAAACCTTTTTGGAATTAAAAAACCCCCGGGAAAAAGGGAAAAAAAAACCCCCCCGAAAAAAATTAAAAAAAAAATTTTTTAAAAATTTTTAAAAATTTTTTTTCCCCTTTTTGGGAAAAAACTATTTTGGGGCCCCCCCAAGTTTAATTTTTGGGGGAAAAAAGGGGCCCTTTTTTAAAAAGAAAAAATTTAAAAAAAAAAAAATTTTTTTTTTTTTTAAAAAAAAAAAATTTTTTTTTTTTAAAAAAAATTTTTTAAATTTAAAATTTTGGGGGCCCCCATTTTTAAATTTCTTAAAAAAAATTTTCCCCCAAAAGGGAAAAACCCCCGGCCCCTTTTTTTTTGGGCCCAAAAAAAAGTTAAAATTTAAAAAAATTTTTTTTTTTTTGGCCCTTTTTAAAAAAAGGGAAAAAAAAATTTTTGGGGGTTTTTTTAAAAAAAAATTTTTTTAAAAAAAAAAAGGGAAAAATAAATTTTTTTTAAAAAAAATTTCCCCCCTTTTTTTAAAAGGTTTTTTTCCTTTTTTTAAAAACCTTTTTAAAAAAAACCAAAAATTTTTCCCAAAAATTTTTTTTTTAAATTTTCCCCCCCTTTTAAAATTTGGGGGTTGGAAGGGGTTTTTTTTTAACCTTAAAAATTTTGGGGGGGGGGGGTTTTTTTTTTTTTTTTTTTTTGGGGAAAAAAAAAAAAAATTTTTTTTTAAAAACCAAAAACCCCCCCTTTTTTTTTTTTGGCCCCCCCCAAAAAAAAAAATTTCTTTTTTTTGGGGGGTTTTTTTTTTTTTTCTTTTTGAAATTTTCCCCCTTTTTTTTTTGGGTTTTCCCCCCGGGGGGGGGGCCCCCCCCCAAAAAAAAATTTTTTTTCCCCTTTCCCGCCCCAAAAACCCCCCCCCAAACCCCCCCTTTTTCCCCCCCCTTTTTTTTTCCCCCCTTTTTCCCCCTTTTTTTTTTCCCCCCAAATTTTTTTAAAAAAATTTTTTTTAAAAATTTTTTTTTTTTTTTTTTGGGGGGGGGGGGGGCCCCCCCTTTTTTTTTTAAACCCCCCCCCCTTTTTTTTTAAAAGGGGGGGGGGTTTTTTCCCCCTTTTTCCCCCCCCAAAAAAATTTTTTTTTTTTAAAAAAAAAAAGGGGAAAAAATTCCCCAAAAAAAAATTCCAAAGGGGAAAAAAATTGGGGGGGGTTTAAAATTTTTTTTTTAAAAAAAAATTTTTTGGGGTTCTTTTAAGGGGGAATTTTTAAATTTTTTTCCCAAACAACCGTTTTTTTTTTAAAAAATTTTTTATTTTAAAAATTCCCCAACCCCCCCAAACAAAAATTTTTTTTTGGAAAAAGGGTTTTTTGGGGTTTTGACCCTTTTTTGGGGCCCCCCAAAAATTTTTGAAACCCAAAATTCCCCCATTTTCCCCCTTTCCCCCCAAATTTCCCCAAATTTTAAAAAAACCCCCCCTTTTTGGGTTTTTCCCCATTAAATTTTTTTTTTTTTGGGGTTTTTAAAAAAAATTCCCCTTTTTTTTTAAAAAAAAAAACCCCCCCCTTTTAAAAAAAAAATTTTTTTTTAAAAAAGGGGTTTTTTTTTAAATTTAAAAAAAATTCCCCTTTTTTTAAAAATTTTTAAACCCCAAAAAACCCCCCAAAAAAAAAAAAAAAATTTTTTTTGGGGTTTTCCCCCTTTTTTTTCCCCCCCCCCCCAAAAAAAAGGGGAAAAAAAAAAAAAACCCCCCCCGGGGGGGGGTTTTTTTTTTTTCCCCAAAAAAAAACCCCCCTTTTTTTAAAAAAAAAAAAATTTTGGGGTTTGGGGCCCCCCAAAAACCCCCCAAAAAAAAAAAACCCCGGGGGCAATTTTTTAAAAAAGGGGCCCCCCGGGGGGGGGGCCAAAAATTTTTTAAAAAGGGGGAAACCCCAAAAAAAAATTAGGGAAAAAAAAAAAAAAACCCCCTTTTTTTTTTTCCCCCCCGGGCCCCCCCAAAAGGGGAAAAAATTAAAAAGGGGGGTTTTTTTAAAAAAAAAAAAAAAACCCAATTGGGTTTTTGGGGGAAAAGGGGGAAAAAAAAACCCAAAAAAAAAAGGGGAAAAATTTTAAAAAAAAACAAAAAAAACCCCAAAAAAAAAAATTTTAAAAAAAAAAGGGGGGTTTTTTTTAAAAAAAATTTAAAAAAGGGGCCCCTTTTAAAAAAAAGGGGAAAAAGGGGGGGGCCCCCTTGGGAAAAAAAAAATCCCCCCAAAAAAAAAACCCCGGTTTTTTACCCTTGGGAAAAAAAAAGGGTTTTTTTTTCAGTTTAAAAAAAAACGGGGGAAAAAATTTTTTTTTAAAAAAAATTTTTTCCCCCCCCCCGGGGGGGGAAAAAACCAAGGGGTTTTCCCCAAAAAAGGGGGGGGTTTCCCCAATTTTTTTGGAAAAATTTTTTGGACCAAATTTTAAAAAAAAATTTCCCCCTTTAAGGGGGTTTCACCCCCAAAAATTTTGGGGGAAAAAAAACCCCCCCCGGAAAGTGGGGAAAAAAAAATTTTTAAAAAGGGGAAAAAACCCCGGGGGGGCCCAAAAAAAAACCCTTTAAAAGGGGGGGGTTTTTTTTTTCCCCCCTTTTTTTTTTTTGGGGAAAAGGGGGGGGCCCCAAAAAAAAAAGGGGGGGGGAAAAAAGGGGGAAAAACCCCCCCCGGGGGGGTTTTTTCCCGGGGGGTTTTGGGAAAAAACCCCCCCTTTTAAAAAAATTTTTTTTAAAAAAAAGGGTAAAAAACCCCCTTTTTTGGGTTTTTAAAAATTTTCCCCAAAAAAAGGGGGGGAGAACCCCCCGGAAAGGGGGGAAAAAAAAAAAAGGGGGGGGAAAGGGAAAAAAACCCCCCCTTCTTAAAAGGGGGGAAAAAAAGAAAAAAAGGGGCCGGGGGGGCAAACCCAAAAAAAAAAAACCCCCAAAAAAAATTTTTCCCAAATTTTTTGAAAAAATTTTTCCTTGGGGCCCCCCCTTAAATTTTTTTCCCCCCCAAAATTTTTTCCCCGGGGAACCAAACAAAAAAAAAATTTTAAAAAATTTTTTTTCCGGAAAAAAAGAATTTTTAAAAAAATTTTTGGGGGCCCCTTTTTTAAAGGGGGGGGGTTTTTTTTTGGTTTTACCCAAAAAAAAAACCAAAAAAAAACCCCCCCTTTTTTTTTTTGGGCCCAAAAAAAATTCCCCCTAAAAAATTTTTCCCCAAAAATTTTCCCCAAAAAAGGGGAAAAAAAAAAAACCCTTTTAAAAAAAGGGGGTTTTTTTGGGGGTTTTTTTAAAATTTTTTTTTTTTTAAAAAAATTTTGGGGGGGTTTTTTTAAAAAGGGGGGCCAAAAAATTTTTTTTTCCCCCAAAAAAAAAAATTTTTTTAAAAAAATTAAAAAAAAAAAATTGGGGTTAAAATTTTTTTTCCCCCCAAAAATAAAAACAAATTTTAATTTTAAAAAAGGGGAAAAAAAAATTTTTTTTTGGGGGAAAAGGCCCCCTTTTTTTGGGGCCCCCCAAAAATTCCCGAAACCCTTTTTTTAAATTTGGAAAAAGGGAAAACCCCCAAAAAAAGTTTGGGGCCCCCTTTTTCCCTTTTTAAAAATTAAAGGAAAAAAAATTTAAAAAAAAAAAAAATTTTTTTTAAAAAAAGGGGGGGAAAAAAAAAATTTTTTTGTTTTTTAAAAAATTTTTAAAAAAAATTTTAAAAAAAAAAAACCCCAAAAAACCCCGGGAAAATTTTTTTTAAAAAAAAATTTAAAAATTTTTAAAAAAACCCCCCCCAAAATTTTAAAAAAAAGGGGAAAAAAAAATTAAAAATTTGGTTTTCCCTTTTTTTTTTTTTGAAAAAAAACCCAAAAATTTGTTAATTTTTTTAAAACCCCCAACAAAATTTAAGGGGTTTTTACCCCCTTTTTTTCCCCGGGGGGGTTCCAAAGGCCAAAAAACCCCCAAAAAAAAAAAAAAATTTTTTTTTTTTTTAAAGGGGCCCCCCAAAAAAAAATTTTTTTTTTTTGCCCCCCCAAAAAATTTTAAAAAATTAAAAAAAAAAAAAGGGAAAACCCCCCCAAAAAAAAATTTTTTTTCGAAAAACCCCCCCAAAAAAAAACAAAAAATTTTTTTTAAAAAAAAATTTTTTTTTTTTTTTGGGGGGGGTTTTTTTTTTTAAAATTTTTGGGGGGGAAAATTTTTTTGGGGGCCCCAAAAAAATTTTTTTTTTTTAAAAAGGGGCCCCCCCAAAAAAAAGGGGGGGGTTAAAAAAAATTTAAAAGGGGGGGCCCCCTTTTTTTAAAAAAACCCCCTTTTTTTGGGTTTTTTTCCCCCCCCAAAAAAAAAATTTCCCCCGGAACTTTTTTTTTCCTTTTTTTAAAAAAAAAAAAAATTTTAAAAAAAATTTTTTTTCCCCCAAAAATTTTTTTTTTAAAAAAAACCCCCCCCTTTTTTTTTAAAAAAAGGGGGAAATTTTAAAAAAATTTTTTTTTTTAAAGGCCCTTTGCTTTTTTAAAATTTTTCCCCCAAAAAATTTTTTAATTTTTTTTTCCCCCAAAATTTTTTTGTTTTTTTTTGGGGGGCCCCTTTTTTTTTGGTTTTTCCCCAAAAAAAAATTTTTTTTTAAAAAAAAAAGGGAAAAAAAATTTTTTTTTTTTTAAAAAAAGGCCCCCCGGGGTTTTTTTTTAAAAAAAAAAAAAAATTTTTTTTTTTTTTTAAAAAAAAAAAATTTTTAATTTTGGGGGAAAAAAAAAAAAAATTTTTTTATTAAAGGGGGGGTTTTTTTAAATTTTAAAAAAAAAGGGGGGGGTTTTAAAAAGGGGGAAAAAAAAATAAAAAAAACCGGGGGGTTTTTAAAAATTAAAGGAAAAAGGTTTAAAAAGGGGAAAAAGGGGGGGGGAAAAAAAAAAAAAAAAAAAAAAAAAAAAAAAAAAAAAAAATTTTTTTTTTTAAAAAAAATTAAAAATTTTTTAAAGGAAAAAAAAGAAAAAAAAAATTCCCCCCAAAAACCCCATCAAAAAAATCTTTGTATAAAGTTAATAAAAAAAAACCCCTTAAAGTAAAAGAAAACTTGGGGGATTTGGGGACAATGGAAAAAATTAATTAGAATAAAACCCCCTTTAAAAAAAAATTGACCTTGGGGATCGGGGAAAAAAAATCAATTTCCCCTAAAGTAAAGGAAAAAACTAATTGGGATTTTTCATAAAGAAAAAACCTCAATTGAAAATCTCGAAGAAATGTTTTTAAACATTTTTAAAAACGAACTGGTTTTTTTGGGGAGGACCCTTTGTATCTTGCCCAAAGACCCCCCTTTCTATAAAAATTTTTTTTCTATTTTATCCCATTACGGGAAAATTTAAAACCGAAAAACAAATAAATGTCGTTCCTAAAGGAATAGGCACCAGAAGGAATAAAGAAATATGATGGTAAAAACTGGTAAAGACAAAAACAAGGTTCCTAAACCTCCGGAAAAAAGGAAAACCCCTCTTGTTCCCCAACAAAAAAAGCAAAAAGGATTTTGTCAGCTGTGTTCTATCAATCCGTTTTGGGGGGACGTTTTGGGAAAACAACGTTCTCCCCAAACGACCCCCCTAAAAAAACCCCCAAGTCCCAAATTCCGGAAAAATTTCCTCATTTTCCAACATTTTAAGAAAAAAGCATTCCAAAAATCGGGTTGGTTTCCTGAATGATTCTTTGTAGAATTTTGGAAGTTGGTTTTGCCTTTTGGTCCCAAAAGGCCATGGGGCCCAGATGTTTTA
>JADZMA010000953.1:0-27525 GCA_020796225.1 Arion vulgaris
ACTTGCTTAATATTACATACAAATGACTTCCCCAAATTTAATACAAATGGTTTTAATTACATCAAATGACTTGTAATTTAATGTATTTATATCTTTCCCCCGAAAGGGCAGAATCTTCATTTTTTACCCCCGTTTTGAATAAAAAAAAAAGTTTGTCTGTCGGGGAACTCATCTTGTAGTGAAAAGACCCGACGCTGGTTTATGGTCCTCGAAACCCTACCAAACAAGCATTCTGCGTGTTATTTCCCCCTTTCCAGTGCTGAACCTCGGCTCTCCCAAACCTCCACCTGTAACAACTCGGGTAGATAAATACAATGAGAATACTCGTTATCAGAAAATCATTCGAATAATTTTGGTATCTCGATTGAAATTTGGCGATTTTTCCCACGAGAGGCCAATTTCGCCATTTTTTTTTTCAAAGTTGATAAAGTACTTCTGTCGGATCGTTATTGTGGGAATGAGGGTTGTAAAATTTTGAAAATATTTTTTAATTGAGCAGCCTGGCCCTTCCCCTACTATCGATGAAAATTGATTGTTCGAAACGGATCATAATCCCATCTCGTGGAAACAAAGGACAGGATATCCCCGCGAGAGATGATATAATAATTAAAACAGGAACGACCAGTTTGGAAACGAAAATTAGTTTCCTTTTTTATTGATATGAAAGGGGCCCCTCGCGGGGTGATAAAGACGGTAACCCAACAGGTAATTCTTGAAAAGCGACGGGGATGCCCAACCCGGGGAAAAACACCTTGGTTTTATATTTAATCCAGAATCGAACCCGGGGAGCTCGGCTTATATTCGAATATAGAATAGTAAGGATCCTAAGTCTAGACAGCTAAAGCAAAAGGCTTATGTTAAACCTTTCTGTAAAACCCGCGTGAAGCGATAAAAATTAATACAGTTTCCACCAGACCGAAAGAGAGGGGACTACATAACGTCATCACCACAATAAAAAAGATATCTAGATCGGTTTTGCTGAGCGGGTCACCTTCGACAGTCCCAGAAGTTAAGTTCATTTCAACACGTTGACTTGGTTACCATACATCCTTATTGTTATAAGACTTTCTCATTTCACGACAAATCTGAACGTCCTCAAAAAATTTTTTGGAAATTCTAAAAAATTTCCCCAAATTTTACAAAAAAAAAATTAAAAATCTTTAGTGAACGGAGAAAGGGTTTAAATGTTTTGAGTTTTTGTTTGGTTTTGTTTAGTTTAAGTTTAGTTTAGTGTCGGATCATCATCACGCCCGGAACCCGTTATCCATAATCCCCATTTTCTCCTCAGTATTCTCTCAGTTGGCGACTAAAACCCCTTCTGTGTTGGTTTTTATTCTTCTTTTGGGTGATATGTTTTTTCTAACCCCACATTTGACGAAATTTTAGAGTCTGGGTTATGTTGTAGCTAATAAATTACTCTAAATCGTGAAGATAGCACAGTTCTTCCTTGCTTTCCAGCACACAATGTTTCGGTAAAAAAACTATTCTCTTTAATCCATACCCAGTGTACCACTCAGGAAGATCGTCTTGGTGTGGATTAAATCAATCAATTTCATGTAAAATTTAATTTCGAGTTTTTCTGTCAGAGCATAACAAAAACATCATAAATTGAACAATTTCGCGGTACTATACTAGCTTGCGGCCATTAAATTCCATAGGCTCGTCCGTCTGTCCTACACTGCCCAAATAGTGGTATTACAGACAGTAACGACAGGCTGCATCAACTTGCTACCACAGACACAACATGTAGAGCAATGAGATACTTCTGGACTTCCAGACATAAATAGTAAAACTGGGCTGCCTAGAACGGTCGCCAAGCATAAAATCACACAAGACCTAGCACATCATTCACAATGAACTAGACAACTCAACACAATGACTACTTAAAGCGTGGCTGGTCTGGACGTTCTAAAGAAGATTGACAATCAACAATCTATATGCCATAAATGTCTACCAAAGCAAAGATTGTCTACACCATCAAAACATTATTATCTGTGCTGAGACACAGAGAAAACGAGATGTTTTATAAACATCATATTTACTTCTAAACATCCATTACACAAAGAACTAGACCACTGTAAATACAATTGACTTAAGAGTGGCTAGTCGTGACTGGACCGAACAGAGAAGGTCATACAGCATAAGTTCATTGTAGAATAGAAATATATAGAATAGAAACTTTATATATATCCAATACTTGAACAGCTAACACAGCAATAAGTACCCTAATTGGTATAAGAATGTCTGCAAGACCTCAATGAAGAACTTTTCTGTCGGTACCATCAAATAGGAAAATCTTGCTGATGACTGAGTTATGTGGAAATCAACATTACGTCAAGGCGCAGAATCTTTTGGAAAGAGACTTATGTTGAGCTGAAGGTAAGAAAGACAAGCCCAAACTCAGAAGTTGTCACGTAAAACACTTGCAATTGACAGTCTGTAAAGACGAAAAAGTCGAATATATATACATAGTTTACTTAATTAATTTATAAAATTAATTACAGAAGAAAACTAGCCACGACAGATATGAAGTGTCTACACATAATTCTGGGAGTATCAAGAAGAGACCGGTTGAGAAATGAAGACATCAGGAAAAAGTGTGTATAATATCAGTACTAGACTATCGAAACAACAAATTAAATGGTTCAGCACATAAGCAATTACCATCAGACAGTGCATCTCAAAGAACAATTGTTACATCGATACAGTGGATACAAAGCAAATATGCCGGTAACGCAAAATGTTACCTCAGAAATAACAGAGGATACGAAAGACACTATTTAGGAAGCGCACACAAGTGCTCGTTCTAGAAATCTCTTATCCTGGTGCTGTGAAACAAAACAAGAATGGAGAAAAGAAAGAAAAACTTAATTTAAAATTACATAAAATACTAAAAAGTTATACACGAAGTTATTCAAAGAAAAAACAAACGAAACATTCTTTCATTTTATGAAATATTCTTCAAATTTAAATCTAAACTTCTTGTCCATCTTTACTATAACATCATCAGAAGACAAAGTGCACACACAAAATGCATGTTCAAATATTGACGATCAAATTTATTGAGTAACGATTAAAACAATTTAAAGATAAAATGTTTGCTTGTTCACGATCGTTGCAATTTGATTAAACAATGTGTTCAATATAATTTTATGATATTTAGAATTGCCGGAGACGATTATGTGTCGTATTGTTTAAATTAGTTCAGTTAAACTACTAAATTTGTATGATTAATTCTCATATAAAATCTGTTTAAAATTAGTTCAACAAATTTATCTTCCTGTATCACCGACATTATAATTATTGTTTAAATAATGGGAAAATTGGTAACAAACATCCATACTGTTGAATGTGCAGTACTCGTATCGATTGTCTGTCATTTATTTCTCAATAAATTAGCTCAACTATTATCCGATTATTATCAAATCATTTAACATAAATGTATTCTGTTGACACAAGCTTGGATAAAAGCCAGGTTGTGTACAGATCTCATACATGTCTAGGCATTGAGTACTTAGAGAACTCGACAAACTGGCCGTATCGATAAGTATATTTGTATAGGTATAGTTTGCAAGACAAAATTCAGGTGTAATTAAATGAAAACAAATGAACTTGATATGTTTAATATTTATTTAATATTTATTTATAAATATCTTCATCTTCACTTTTCAACAGACAGTCATCTTCACTTTCAACGGGCACAGGTCTTCAACAAACGTCTCCCAACTCTTCCTCTCTCCTGTCATCCCTTCCATTTCTTTCCGTATATACATCATGTTGAATTTGGGCGTCTCTGTGGCTGAGTGGTTAAGCTCTTTGCTTTGAGTCGAGGTCTCTTGTGGCTGAGTGGTTAAGCCTTGCTTTGCGAGTCAGAAGGTCTCTGTGGCTGAGTGGATTAAGCCTTTGTCTTTACGAGTCGAAGGTCTCTGTGGCTGAGTGGTTAAGCTCTTTGCTTTTGCCAGTCGAAGGTCTCTGTGGCTGAGTGGATTCAAGCCCTTTGCCTTGTGAGTCGAGGTCTCTGTGGCTGAGTGGTTAAGCCCTTTGCTTTGTGAGTCGAAGGTCTCTGTGGCTGAGTGGTTAAGCCCTTTGCTTTACCGAGTCGAAGGTCTCTGTGGCTGAGTGGTTAAGCCTTTGTCTTGCGAGTCGAAGGTCTCTGTGGCTGAGTGGTTAGCTCTTTGCTTTCGAGTCGAGTCTCTGTGGCTGAGTGGTTAAGCCCTTTGCCTTGTGAGTCGAAGGTCTCTGTGGTGAGATGGTTAAGCCCTTTGCTTTGTGAGTCGAAGGTCTCTGTGGCTGAGTGGTTAAGCCTTTGCTTTGTGAGTCGAAGGTCTCTGTGGCTGAGTGGTTAAGCCTTTGCTTTGTGAGTCGAAGGTCTCTGTGGCTGAGTGGTTAAGCCTTTGCTTTGTGAGTCGAAGGTCTCTGTGGCAGTGGTTAGCCCTTTCTTGCAGTCAGAAGGTCTCTGGCTGAGTGGTTAAGCCCTTTGCCTTATGAGTCAGAGTCTCTGTGGCTGAGTGGTTAAGCCCTTTTGTGAGGACGAAGGGTCTCTGTGGCTGAGTGGTTAAGCCCTTTGCCTTGTGAGACGAAGGTCTCTGTGGCTGAGTGGTTAAGCCCTTTGCCTTGTGAGTCGAAGGTCTCTGTGGCTGAGTGGTTAAGCCCTTTGCCTTGTGAGACGAAGGTCTCTGTGGCTGAGTTGTTAAGCCCTTTGCCTTGCGAGACTAAGGTCTCTGTGGCTGAGTGGTTAAACTCTTTGCCTTGCGAGTCGAAGGTCTCTGTGGCTGAGTGGTTAGCTCTTTGCCTTGCGAGACGAAGGTCTCTGTGGCTGAGTTGTTAAGCCCTTTGCCTTGCGAGACGAAGGTCGTAGTTCGAATCCGGACCTGGCCTTATGTTAACGAGTGCAGTTTTTCCAGAGATCCTAGGATTGTTGCCGGAGCTACTGATTGTGCTGTGCAATACTCTCCCGGGTGACGTGCCATTTCGTAGAGAGACCGAGCAATATGGGTATAACCCGTGCAAGGAAGTCAATCCTTCAGCTTTAAAACCCTTTAAGAAATGTCAGAGAATCTACAGTGATGGAAATATGACGCTCTAGTCATCGGAGGCACAAGTTACCAGAATTAAGATAAGGTGATAATACAGTGCTATTTATCTACATCACAAATTGTTACAGAGAACTTGATACAGTCACTTTAAAAAAACCAGCGAAGATCAAAATCTTTATCTCAGTACAACGAAAACGAAGATATTTACAACTGATAAAACATAATTGATGGCTTATATGTGCACCGCCACAAAATAGAAAAGTCGACAACTTTGAATACCTTGGTACATCGACAACTTTGAATACCTTGGTACATCGACAACTGATCCTTGGTACATCGACAACTTTGAATACCTTGGTACATCGACAACTTTGAATACCTTGGTACATCGACAACTTTGAATACCTTGGTACATCGACAACTTTGAATACCAGGTTTGCTGACAAATGACAGAATGCTATAAAATAAATAAAAGAAGGATGACCATTGATTTGCAAACTAAAAGAACTAACTAACCTATGGAAGGAACTGACATAAGAACAAAATCGCGTGGAGCTTGTGTTTGTTCCCTGGCAACATATGGTTGTGAGAGATGGACCATTGACAAAGCGGCGGAGAAGATCATTAATGCCTTTGAATGCAAATGCAAAGAAGAGTACTAGAATATCATGGACAGAGAAAGAAGAAACATTTTGTTCTGCAACAGCTTGATATTAAAGGGGTTGGCTTTTAAAAAACATAACATCAAGGAAAATTAAATCTTTCGGACACATCAAACGACATAGGCTGAGAAGATAATTTTGGAGGTGAGCCGGGAAAGGGAAGAATGAGGGGAAGATCTGAAGAAGAGGGGTTTGCAAGATGTCATGTGATCTGAGAATGACTGCTGCTGACCCCGGGTCAACTTGCACAGAAAGTTAAAGTTAATTGCATATCCTGTAAGACTTTGTGAATAAACCCCCATTTTAACGCTTTTTGGGTGATTTTCTGGGCATTTACTTCATGGTTGCCATTGCTTTCTGGCGGGTGGTGCTATCGCCCTTTTTGTTAAAATCCACGCAAAACTGTTTGAACCAACTGTCCCAGCGTGATTCAAACTCGAAAGTCAGGTTAATAGACCAAGTCACTATCCCCTAAACAGACGAACCCAACTTTTCAGGACTGCTGTCAGGGGGAGCCCAAGTTCGGAAGGAAAAACTCTTGATGATGATGATTTTTAACATATATATATAGTTAATTATTGTTTTTAACTTCTTTTCTATTTCTGATATTTGACACTTTTTCCTTTTTTGGTCACATTTTTCATTTTACTTATTCAGTTCTTCAAAGAGCCAATACTGGCATCCCCAGTCATCTGTCCAAGGTATATCCCGCCAAGGTAAGAAAATCAAACTTTTCTCAAATCTCTGTTTGCTGATGATCGCGCCCCCACTACCAACTCTAAGGAAATGCAGACTTACATGAAAAATTTCTCAATGGCCTCTGATATATTTTACCTTGCAGTGTACACAAAAAACCAGAAGTCATGTTCCCGCCCACCTGAGAGTAGTACTACGATTCAGTCATCAACATTTAAACCAACGTCTCCCGTCAAACGGACAACCTTATCTTGGCAGCCTCCTATCCCGATCGGCAAACATAGATTCTGAGGTCCACAATAGGATATTCAAAACCAGTGCTGCATTCGAAGGCTGCGTTCGAAGGCTACGTGGTCACTGTGTGAGAGCGGAAGGGGGTAACATCTACAAAGCGGGAAATTTTCCCAGACCATAGTGCAAACCCACAACAACACAAGAAAGACAGAATCCCCAACATCAGCATAAGAAAGAAAGTTGGCACAAAACCGTGCTTGAATTATTAAGATAAACAAAGAATGAAGTGGTTTGGCCACTTAATAAGAATCATCCAACTCCACAGTATACAGAGTCTTCACAAGCAGAACATCGGAAAGAAGGCAGGGAAGACACGGAAGATGGTTAGATGGCGTCAGCATCGTGAAAGAGCAAAGATAACAATCACACAAGCCACCAGAACAGCCCAAGACAAAAACAGAAAACCACGACACTGGGCAACCCCCGGTAGCGGTGTGACGACAAAGAAGAAAAGTCTAACCACGTACTGTACAAGCGGACATGGACAGTGTATAGTAGAACGCAAAAAATTAAACCATTTCCATAAAGCTCTCTACGCAGAATACAAAAATAAACGGACATAAAAAAATACCAGATACCGAAGTTCTCACAAGAGCAAAGATCCCAAGCGTCAACACCCTGTTGCGAAGGCACAAGAAAGATGGGGCGTCACGTTGCTCGGATGTCTGATAAACGCGTCCTAAAACAGTTAATCGGCGACTTGAAGGGCAGACGTTCAGTTTGGTAAACATAAAAACGCTTAGACCTCTTAAAGTGTCTTTGAAATGCTTCGATATAGACACCCGGGTGGGAATCCCTCAAGATCCCCAAATTGGCGCTGTAACACACAAGAGGAACCGCATAGCTGAGAATCATCTTGCCGTTGAGGCACAGATAAACGAGCTGTGAAAAGACAGAACATACAACACACATGTCTAACCTTGATCATGTATGCCCACCTGTGGTAGGGATTGTGTTCTAGGATTGGACTCACAGTCACCTCCACACTACCGAGAGGTGCAGCAGTGCAAGTCTGAGAGCTATTGTTTTCCTCTCTTGCGATGGAGGGCTATTATTTACAGCTGTGAGAAATTAAATTTAAATAAAGTACTTCTTCTTCTTCTTTTGTCGTCACACTACTACCGGGATGTTGCCCAGTGTCGTGGTTTTCTGTTTTTATTTTGCGCTGTTCTGTTGGCTTAGGTGATTGTTATTTTTGCTCTTTGACAAGATTCTGTTATACCATCTAACCATCTTTTTCGTGGTCTTCCTCTCCTTCTTTTCTGATGTTCTGTTGTAAAGACTTTGATTCTGTGAGTTTGGATCATTCTTATAAGTGGCCAAACCACTTCATTCTTTGTTTCTCAATGTAATTCAATAATGTACTTTGCTACCTCATGGACTCAACTCTCTACATTCCTATGCTTCTTAGTATTATGTTTTATGTGTATATGTTAAATGTATATGAGTCATATATTTACTTCATTTCTTTATTGTTTTCTTCTTTTTCCCTTCTAGTTTTTCTGTATTTATTTCGTTATTCGTTTTTATCACATATTTACATTCATTTTTAACTTGTAATATCTTGTTAAAGTCTATATGTTGTGTTCTGTGACATTCATCACTCCTATTGTATAGTTTGCTTGATAAAGGCCTTTTGGTCGAAACGTTGCTGTGTATTCTTATTGTTTTTGTATTTTGTAAAACTACAGTACTTTATTATTACGTTTCACCATTCTACATGTTTACTGCATTCTCCATTTACATTGATTGTATTCAACAGGTTCTGTGCCAATTTTCTTTCTTATTCTGATGTTGGTGACTCTGACTTTCTGTGTTGTTGGTAACTTTTTCTTAGGCAGCTCAAATTACATAAAGCAATGGGAAGTAATTCTCGCATGTAACAATACATGATTTATGTCCTTACATACAGAAGCCAACTTGTTCGTAGAGCGTTGGACGACGGTGTGACAAGCCCTCTGTAGTGCGGTTCTCTCTCTCTATCTCTCTCTCGCGATCATTCTTCACAGATACATTTTATCATTCTTTTTGTGATATATAATTGGTCCTTTGACAGAACACATTGATCTACGTTGAACGATTATGCGTCCATGGTGACTAGGCCCCCCCACCCGGTTTCAGCCAGCTTTTGATTTACTAGGGTGAGCTTTCCAGGGAGTGCAGGTTCAATTCCGCGGGCTGCGAAAAAGCCACAGGGTCTCCAGATTTGCGGTGTTCGTGGCACCGAACCGAAGGTTACGATGTCCATGGCACCGAGCCGAAGAGCTAAAAGCTCAAGTGCTTCTGGATCGGCGAAAAAAATAAAACAATTGTGCATTGTTTAATTATTGCTTGTATTAGGTCAGTCTAATGTTAGTTTCAAAGTGGGTCCACAGCCAACTCTGATAACTAGGCCTGACAAGGGTTCCTGATTAGATCAGAAAGGGGGCCTTAAAATAGATATTTTCTAGGCACTGAAACTTTTGCAATTTTACTTAATTCTGTGAGTCTGTAGTTATTTATTGGTGAAAAATATTCATAATATGATAATCCTAATTTTAAACTAACTTTTACATAATATAACTTCAATTTAGCATTTTATTTGATTTTAAAATAAATTTCCCTCTATATCATCAATACTGGAATGCGAGGTCACTTTTTTTTTTTTTTGGCCTACCCTTTACTGCCGGACAGGGTGGTACCGGTCACGTTGTAAACGTGTAAAAATCCCGAGCGTCGTCTTCCTTTCGAAAGAGAGCTGCTCGGAACTTTTGATTTTGTTGCCTTGGCTATATGAGGGCCCACCGCCATTGGCCACGATCAAGTGGGCACTAAGCTGATCTTAACCAAAGCGTAGTGTAGTTGGTCTGATTTCCCAAATGTTTCCTGAGTCCGAAGGCCTATACGTTTATAGTTGGCTCTGGTTGGTCTGGAAGTGTTTGAAGAATTGTAAACATAACATGACGAGATCTTCTTCTTCAAACTCTCCATATCGACCACTTGTTAAACCCCTCTTTGTGATGTGTATGTGATCTGAGCCTAGGAGCGATTGTACGTTGTGCCAGTTATGCGTCTACTAGTAGGTCAACATATCCGATTATGCGACCCCTTTATTTACTAGGGTAGCTTCCTTCCTTGTTTTCCTCTTACATGCCTTGTGATTCAGTGTTACTATTCTTTGCTCCCCCTTTTAATCCCCGGCAACACATGTCGACTAGAGCAGCGCAGGGCCAAATATAAAATCATGGCTCGTTCAACAACCCGGTAACAGTGTGACAACAGAAAGAAAC
The DNA here is from genome assembly GCA_020796225.1 of Arion vulgaris. NCBI lineage: Eukaryota > Metazoa > Mollusca > Gastropoda > Stylommatophora > Arionidae > Arion > Arion vulgaris. Next base: position 9,958 of record JADZMA010000953.1, read on the forward strand.
ATCGACACTGGACAACCTGGTAAAAATGGACACAAAATCATAAAACATCGACACTGGACAACAACCTGGTAAAAGTGTGACACAAAATCATAAAACCTCGACACTGGACAACAACCTGGTAAAAGTGTGACACAAAAACATAAAAAATCGACACTGGACAACAACCTGGTAAAAAGTGTGACACAAAATCATAAAACCTCGACACTGGGCAACAACCTGGTAAAAGTGTGACACAAATCATAAACATCGACACTGGCAACAACCTGGTAAAAGTGTGACCACAAAATCAAAAAATCGACACTGGACAACAACCCGGTAAAAATGGCAAAAATCATAAAACATCGCTGGCAACAACCCGGTAAAAGTGTAACCTAAATCATAAAAAATACACTGCACAACCTGGTAAAGTGTGACACTAAAAAATAAAACCTCGACACTGGGCACAACCTGGTAAAAGTTGACACAAAATCATAAAACATCGACACTGGACAACAACCTGGTAAAAGTGTGACACAAAATCATAAAACATCGACACTGGACAACAACCTGGTAAAAGTGTGACACAAAATCATAAACATCGACCTGGACAACAACCTGGTAAAAGTGAAACACTAAATCATAAAACATCGACACTGGGCAACAACCTGGTAAAAGTGTGACACTAAATCATAAAACCTCGACACTGGAAACAACCTGGTAAAAGTGTGACACAAAACCCAAAACATCGACACTGGGCACAACCTGGTAAAGTGTGACCTAAATCAAAAAACCTCGACCTGGGCCAACCTGGTAAAAGTGTGACTCAAATCATAAAACCTCGACCTGGGCAACAACCTGGAAAAAGTGTGACCAAAATCATAAAAACATCGACACTGGGCAGCAACCTGGAAAAGTGTGACACTAAATCATAAACCTCCGACACTGGGAAACAACCTGGTAAAAGTGTGACTCAAATCATAAACCTCGACACTGGGCACAACCTGGTAAAGGTGACACAAAACCCAAACATCGACACTGGGCCAACCTGGTAAAGTGTAATTTAAATCTAAAACATCGACACTGGGCAACAACCTGGTAAAGTGTGACCTAAACCCATAAAACCTCGACACTGGGCAACAACCTGGTAAAGTGTGACACAAATCATAAAACCTCGACACTGGGCAACAACCTGGTAAAAGTGTGACACAAAATCATAAAACATCGACACTGGGCAACAACCTGGTAAAAGTGTGACACTAAATCATAAAACCTCGACACTGGGCAACAACCTGATAAAAGTGTGACACTAAATCATAAAACCTCGACACTGGGCAACAACCTGATAAAAGTGTGACACTAAATCATAAAACCTCGACACTGGGCAACAACCTGATAAAAGTGTAACAAAATCATAAAACCTCGACACTGGGCAACAACCTGAAAAAAAGTGTGACAACAAAAAAGAAAATGAAGTTTTTCGTTAGATTGTTAACTTGCCCCTCTTTTTGGGATGCACTTTTAGCTATTCATATTCTCTGCTAATCTTTTTCTACACGTCTGCTATTCTTCTTCTTCTTCTTTTCTTTTTCCCGGGGCGCTCCATATCGACCACTTGTTAAACCACTCTTTGTGATTTGTATGTGATCTGAGCCTAAACGATTGACATTGTGCTAGTTATGCTTTTCCTAGTAGGTCAACATACCCGATTTATGTTTTTTTTTATTTACTGGGGTTGCTCTCCTTGAGCCTTTCCCCAGTCGACTCTTACGACATGCCTTGTAGATCGCAGTTGTACTATTCTTTGCTCCCTTTGTGGGAACCGGAACCAGACGGGGCGGAATAAATGTTTAAAAAAACCCTGCATTTTTGCTTGCGTAATACCTAAACACGAAAACACAAGTACTACAGTTTTACAAGATCATCAACAGTTACTGCAGCCTCCACCTTTTTCGACTTCGTAATAAACCCTAACAAATAAAAAGCTTTTTTGAAGCGAACGGACTGTGTCAATGTTGGTCAAATACTGTAATTGATATAGAAAGATTGCAATAGAAAATACAATGGTGTAACAAGTGAAAATCAAAAATACTGTTGTTTTACAAAATACAAAAACAATGACAATACACAGCAATGTTTCGACCAAAGGGCCTTTATCAAGCAAAAGGGTACAAGAGATGAAGACTATATATATAACCTTTATCAATTAACATACAAACATACGGAATATTAGCAAAAGAACAGACAGTATATTTGTTTTATTTTTGATACAGAAGCCTGAGCTTTCAGCCTTCGGCTCAGGGGCCATGGACATCGTAACCATTCGGGGCCTGTTCCCGAACAACCGTAAATCTGGAAAACCTGGCTTTTCTGCCAGCCCGCGGAATTAAGCCCGCACTCGGGGCTTGTCACCCGTCGTCAATGCGCTACGAACACGCTGGGCGGGGGGACAACAGACAGTATTAAGAAGCATAGGAATGTAGTACTTTGAGTCACGCAGTGCAAGGTACCCAAAAGATATAAAACGATTCTCAGAGCAATCGACTTTGAACATCAGAGGAACATGATCGGATGACTGTCACCTGGATATCGCGAGCTCCAAATGGTTAATTCCATTGAAATGAGTGGTTACATGGGGCCAAAAGCATTGGTTATATCATGTAAGTGTTGCTGAAACGGTCACTAAGTATTTTGCCAGTTTCGCGATATATGCCTGTCCAACGTTTACAAGGATGGGGTAGATTATATTGTGGACTAGCACGTGAAACCATCCTCAATAACAAACGTGGCTTTTGAAAAGATCCAGTCAGGTCTGTATCACATATTTCAAATACTAAATCAATTGAGTTTTAGAATGATAAACTTACATCATTGAAACCATCCCAAAAGACAAAGATGGATGGATTGCATATGTATGTCGTATGCCAGTAGGGGCATCGGATAGGACAGCTCTCAGATGGACAGTGGGTGTGCCTGGTGGTTACCGGGGCCAATTGGGGTGTAAAGAATATAACCACTGTTACCTGCTACGCATGTCGTAAGAGGCGACTAAAGAGGTTTGGTTGAAATAGATGCATGGACAGCAGAGGTTCAGAAGCTTGAAAAAGACCCTGAGAAGACAAGGAGTGAGGCAGAGCAGGCACAGTCAGTGGAGACAAACACTGTCTACAGGCGGCAGAAAGCAAAATACAGAAGAGAGGTAAACGGGGCGGCGAGACAGAGTTGGGTCGAAAAAACCCGAACCCCTGAACCTCGATAGGGACGGCCATAAACTGTGGAAGCTGGCCAAAGCGCTGAGCGATGAAAACACCAGCAGACCACCTATAGTCCTCGAACAAGACAAGAAGATGGCTTCGGATGGGGGCAGCAAACTCCTGATGCAACAATATGCCAAGTCGCAGAAGCATAGAAAAGGAAAAAAGTTGATGCCACAGAAAAGCTCGGGCCCCCCAAGGCGAGCCGGAAAAGCAGATAGTCACCTAACGGAAAATTCTCAGTAACGAGCTGGAAGGGCTTTGGGACCTGAGCCAGAAAGTCCCCCGGAAAAAGATGGGATCCCAATGAGATGTTTTAAAACATGGGAATCAGGAAGGTCTCTCTGTCCGTCCTCAACATGTCGTGGAGAACAGCATAGACCCAAGAAGGGAAAGAAGCAATCATGGTGCCCATCTTAAAACCAGGCAAAAATAAACTCGACCCAGCGAGTTACAGACCAATAAGCCTCCTAGCTGCAGGCAAACTTATGGGCGCCATGGTGAACAAACGCTTATCCTGGCACTAGGCAAAGGCCGCATGGCACAACAAGGCGGTTTTCGGAATACAGATCCACAGAGGATCAAGTACCTACATTGTCCAGGGAATCGAGGACGGTTTCCAGAAAAACAGACACTGGCGGTCTTGGTAGATATGGAGAAGGCTTTTGACACAGTCTGGAAAGAAGGATTAAGGCTAAAACTGCTCACCCTCGCGAAAAGGGGAAGAATGTACAATTGGCTCGATAGATACCTAGAAGACAGAACAGCAAGGGTTCGGGGTTCAGGGTACAAAGTATAAAGGCCACACTGGAGCAAGGGCCCCCAAAGGAGGTGCTCTCCCCAGACTCCTTTCTAGTCTTCGTCAATGACATTGCAACATGCCTCCAGAACGAGTTCACCCCGCCATGTATGCCGACGACTTGGCAATATGGGCGAGAAGAAGAGTCAATCCCACAGCAGAAAATCGACTGCAAGCTCATTAAATAACCTTGAAGTTGGTCAGAAAGTGGAATATGAAAAAAAATCCTTCAAAACCATTCACTGTGTTTTTCCCAGAATAACAAGGATTACAAGATAACGCAAAGTCATGGGCAGAACCTTCCGAAAATAAAACCCAACGTACCTGGGGTCCACTCGACAGAAAGCTGACTTTGGGGCCCCAGATCGAGAATGCTACGGCAAAGCGAGACACAGGCTAACAATGATCGTAAACCCCGCAGGTTCCCCATGGGGGCAAAAGCAAATTCTCAAGACACTTTCTCTGGTAAATTGCGACCCTCCTAAAGGAGTATGGCAGCGTGGAGCAATGCATCAACAAGCAATTCGCAAAAGTGAGCAGCAGTCAAAACCGGGCCTACGCATTATCACTGGAGCCATAAAATCCACCCATCAAGGCGATGGGGGACCATCACAGGCATCCCAACAATGACTGACCGAAGGGACAAAGTGTAGTCTGGGAAAAAATCAAACGGCTCAAATCGCATCCAATGCTGAAGAAGTGTTTCAATCAGGAAAGGGGGAATACAGAGATCTAACTTCTAGAATCTCTAAGCACTGACCAAGACCACCCAGTCCTGTCCAAATGCACAGTTAAACCCAAACCCGCTAACGACAGTGCCCGCCATGGAAAAAAAAATGCCAGAACTAAGGGAATCAATCCCCGGGGATAATGAGCAAAAGGACCAAAACGAACCTCGACAGAAAAACACGAAGAGTACATAGAATCAGAGTACCCTGAAAATAGTGGACGCCGTCTACACGGACGGATCGGCAAATAACGCAATGCGACGGCGGAGGAGGAATAGTGCTAAAATCTCCAAGAAAGTCACGGTCAAGAAAGCGATTGCAACTGGCAAATACTCGAATAACTCCCGAGCTGAGGCAGAGGCAATCAAAAAGGCGGCCGAAATGACTTGGGGGAAAAAACACCACGCAACAAGGTCGTGATATTCACCATGCTCTATCGGTCATCGGCACTCAAATGCGTTGGCAAACTGAGATGAATGAGCTCAAAAAGTCCTCGCTGAATAACGAGGGTTCCTCAAACGCACTGTCATCCAGTGGATACCGTCACATGCAACATTGGAAACGAAACGGCCGACAAGCTAGCCAAAGAGGGCGGCGACTACCCAGACTGATCTCGAGATCAGCTTGAGGAAGTCAAAAAAACCATCGGTTCGCATTTTCGAAGCAAGTGGGCAAAAGACCCCGCAGTACACGACAGTGACGGTTACTATGGTCTCTCGCGCAGTGAACAAGTTACCATATTTCGCTCCGTCCACAACAAGCTCAGAGCCCCCATGTTCCATAAATTTAAAATTGGAACAACTAGCCTGTGCCCATGCAATATGGCAGACATGACGGCAGAACACGTCTTGCCCAAAACTGTCCACGTTTACAGGTATACGAGAAGAGTACTGGCCCAAAAAACCCCAGAGCTTCGAAAAGCTGTACGAGGAACGGAGTCCCAAAAACAACAGTTAAATTCATGATAGAAGTTGGGGCCCATCAGGCTACGGGAACGAAAAGAGAGAGAGATCTGTGTCCCAAACGTGAAGAATCAATGCGTTTAGGGCCTACCCAAAACCCAAAGTGCAACGTATATACATTCTTGGAAGATCAAACATATCACAAGAGTGATTAAAATTGGTGGAAGAAGAACGCAAGAAGAAGAAGACAAGACAGTGGATGGAAAGAAGGCCTGGACGTCTAAAGGAATCATGGGAAGAACTGTGGAGAGAGAGTTGAAGAGTGTAGCCTGACGTGAGAGACGGTTGGTAGAAAGGCAGCAGAACAGCAACAGTGGAAGTCTCTTATGGAAGCCTTATGTGTCAATCGGGACAAGAGGATATGAAGAGAGAGCGAGAGAGAGATCACAGTACACATGGGTACACAATGAAGTGCAAGGATAATGGTACTACCAACCAATCAATCACTCAATCAATCAGTCAATCAATCAATCAATCAATCAATCAAACCTAGTATTACCTTGAAGTCAAATAAGATTCCATCCATGGGTGAATGAGTAGCTTCTGTGGCCTAGGGGATAGTGACTCGGTCTATTAACCCTGACGTTCTGAGTTCGAATCACGCTGCGGACAGTTTGGTTGCAAAATTGTTTCGCGTGGATTCTTGCAAAAGAACGATGACTCACGGTTCAGAAAGCAATGTCAAACTACTGAACGTAATAATGCCTAGACAAATCACAAACAACGTTAAAAAGCTGGGATTGATTCGCAAAGTCCTGTAAAGGATATACAATTAACTTTTTTGTATGGTGAATAACACTGGTGATTTGGAAATCAAGCCTTCCACCAAAATCAGTCAGAGGTACGATATTAGAAGTCAGGACTATAAATACATTAAAAATAAAAGCGTAGACCACAGTCTTCAGGCTTAGAACAGGGCCCTGCGGTCTCAGAGCACACCTCCATAGAATGGGTCTCAGGGACTCAGCTGCCTGCACATGTGGAGCACCAAAACAGTCCCCACAGCACATCCTGCAAGACTGCTCAGCCGGAGCAGTGTGAGAATGGAAATCTGGCGGGCAGAAACAACCCTACAAAACAAATTATGGGAAACCGGTGAAGTCAAGCGCACCGCCCTGTTTATGACACATACCGGAATAGTCGCATAGCAGAAGTTGATCGCAGAAGACCTCAAGCGCACCGCCCTGTTTATGACACATACCGGAATAGTCGCATAGCAGAAGTTGATCGCAGAAGACCTCAAGCGCACCGCCCTGTTTTGGCACACATACCGGAATAGTCGCATAGCAGAAGTTGATCGCGAAGACCTCAAGCGCACCGCCCTGTTTATGACACATACCGGAATAGTCGCATAGCAGAAGTTGATCGCAGAAGACCTCAAGCGCACCGCCCTGTTTATGACACATACCGGAGTAGTCGCATAGCAGAAGTTGATCGCAGAAGACCTCAAGCGCACCGCCCGTTTGCAGACACATACCGGAATAGTCGAAGCAGAAGTTGATCGCAGAAGACCTCAAGCGCACCGCCCTGTTTATGACACATACCGGAATAGTCGCATAGCAGAAGTTGATCGCAGAAGACCTCAAGCGCACCGCCCTGTTTTGACCATACCGGAGTAGTCGCATAGCGAGTTGATCCAGAAGACCTAAGCGCACCGCCCGTTTATGATACCGGAATAGTCGCATAGCGAAGGATCGCAGAAACCTCCCCCCCCCGTTTTACATCCCGAATAGTCGCATAGCGAAGTTGACCCAAAAACCCCCAAGCGCACCCCCTTTTTAAACGCCAAACCGGGGAAAGCGAAAGCAGAAGTTGATCAAAATAAAGCGCCCGCCCTTTTTTGAACATCCCGGAAATGAAGCAAAAGGATGAAAAGCCTAAACCCCCGCCCTGTTTATGAAAATCCCGGGGAAACGCATAGCGGGTTTGACCCAGAAGACCTGCCCCGCCCTTTTTTGACACAACCGGAATGTCGCGCAAAAGGGATCGCGAAGACCTCCGCCCGCCCGTTTATCCCCGGAATAGTCGAAGCAGAAGGACCCAGAAGACCTCAAGGCCCCCCCTGTTTATACATAGGGAATACCCATAGCAAAGTTGATCCAGAAGACCCCGCACCGCCCTGTTTTACATCCAGTAGTCGCATACAGAAGTTGATCGCAAAGTTAAGCCCGCCCGTTTATGACATACCGGAATAGCCCAAGAGGTTGACCCAGAAGCCCCGCGCACCGCCCTGTTTATGACACCCGGAATAGTCGAAAGCAAAGTTGATCCAAAAGACCGCGCCCCCCCTTTTTTTTGACAATACCGGAATAGTCGTAGCAGAAGTTGATCCAGAAATGCGCACCGCCCTGTTTATGAAATAGGAAAGTCAAAACGAAGTTGATCCAGAAGAAAAAGAAGCAATGACTACGCCTGTGTTCATAGCAGGCCTAAAAACATGCCCCTACAAACAAAGAATCAATAAAAACCCCAAGACCAAAAAAAACAGGAACATTATCAACTTTTTCAAGAAACTAAAAGTGCATTGTCTCAAAGATTGGTTAATGGGATTTGGGGGTGGCGGCTCCGTCTTTTTTGTTTGGGCCAATCACAAATTTTAATACATTATGGTTTGAGTTAGGGGTTTTATTTTTTAAATTTATAAAAAAAATAAATAAAACATTTTTTTTTTCCCCCTCCCTTTTTGCACCGCCACTGTTATGGGATTTAAAAAGTTGAAATGGGTTTTTAAAAGGTCGGACTTTTCAGGAAAAACGAAAAAAAGTAAGGGAATGACGGTCAGGGGAAAACCGCCCTTTCTTTAAGCAGACGGCAGATGTCACTTTTTACATGCGCAGGTGTCTATGTACCTAAGCACGTATTTCCTTCTTGGTATACATGTGGCGTAGAGGTTAAAGGGCTGCCTCTTGTTCCAACGGTACTCGGTTCGCTTCCTTGTTGAGAAATCTTGATATTTGCCCAGGAGATCCTTGATCTCAGTGTAGGTGAGATCAGTTCTAGTCCTATCGGAGACGGACGTAATAGAGGTCTGTGTTCAATTTTAGCACGTAAAAAAAAACTTTGGTAGTTCAAATCGAGAAGAGCAGGCTGGAAAATCACAGCCTAGGTAAAATACATTAGAAATAGTTAGAAATCATTCCCTGCAAAATATTTTCACCATCTTTAAATTACATCCGACCGAATGGTTACCAGGGCCTAAATTTGGGGTGTAAAGAATGGAACCACTGTTACCTGCCACGAATGTCGTAAGAGGCACTAAGAGGTTTGGATGAAATGGGATGCACATGTCCGCAGGAATGCTCGAAACAAATGCTTGCAGAAAACGGATGCACCAGGCTGTAAGGCCATAACGTGGTGTAACGACCCCTCACAATGAGGAATAGGATAACGGATTCTACGGCCCCAATCTGACTGGAAATTTAGCCACGCAGTAAAAATGTCAGACCTACCATCATGAGGGTGGCCAAAAACTTGCTGGGGAAGAGGTCGGACAAACGGGGAACAGAAATCATAGGTTATATCCTACAGAACTGCCCCCATATGCAGATTTAGAAGAAAGAGATCGCCCATTACACTAGCATCTAAGACAAACTGTATGGCGTGGCTGATAATCTGAGGCAGACGGCTGCCTTTATTATAGAATCGAAAACCCAATCTATGAGAACACAGAAGACAAACTGTATGCGTGTGATAATCTGAGGCAGACGGCTGCCTTTATTGAGAATCGAAATCCCAATCTAGTGAGAACACAGAAGACAAACCCGTATGACGTGGTGATAATCTGAGGCAGAGCTGCCTTTATTAAAAATCCGAAATCCCAATCTAGTGAGAACGCAGAAGACAAACTGTATGACGTGCTGATAATCTGAGACAGACGGCTGCCTTTATTAGAGAATCCGAAAACCCAATCTAGTGAGAAAAGAAGACAAACCTGATGGCGTGGTTTATAATCTGGGGGCAGATGGCTGCCTTTATTAGAGAATCCCAATCCCAATCTAGTGGAACGCAGATGACAAACTGTATGGCGTGGCTGATAATCTGAGGCAGATGGCTGCCTTTATTAGAGAATCCGAAATCCCAATCTAGTGAGAACGCAGAAGACCTGTGCGTGGCTGATAATCTGAGGCAGATGGCTGCCTTTATTAGAGAATCCGAAATCCCAATCTAGTGAGAACGCAGAAGACAAACTGTATGGCGTGGCTGATAATCTGAGGCAGACGTGGCCTTTATTAGAGAATCCGAATCCCAATCTAGTGAGAGCGGGAAGAAGAAGAATTACATCGAGTCGCCTCGCCTGTGCTACGAAGTTCATGCACTGCAGATGAGATTTGACTATGTAAGAAAGAGATTGGAGCACACATGGTTACTCACCGAAGTGTAATGATGATGATCAATCAATCAATCAATCAATCAATCAATCAATCAATCAATCAATCAATCATCAATCAATCAATCAATCAACCAATCAATCAATCAATCAATCGATCGATGAATCAATCATTAAATCAATCAATCAATCGATCAATCGGAGGTCTCTGTGGTATAGGTTAGATGCCCGTCTCTTGTGCCCAAGATACCAGGTTCACTCCATCATGGAGCAATCTGAATATTTTTCCAGAGATCCCTGATCTCATTATAAGTGAGATCGAGTTCCTAGTCCTATCGGAAACGGACGATAAAACGTAAATCCCGTGCTCAGTTTGATCACGTTAAAGAACCCTTTGGATTTCATTTGGGAGTGCCCATCGTTACTCACCGAAGTGCAATGATGATTATCCTATCAATCAGTCAGTCAGTCAATTCATCAGTCCAGTACCCGCAGTTATCATGAACACATATTCAGTCATACTGTGATATCGTCCGGTTTCAGAATTGCTCACTTCTATTCCAGAACGGTGCAGGAACAATCTATGAGTCACAACTGTCTCTTGACCTGTCGGCCGGGGAGAATCTAATCAGAATCGGATTCGTATTCTGAAGATCGTCCAAGTTGATCAAGAACACATAAGTCTATTAATTGAGTAGTCGAGTACGATTCATAATCGATTTGTGGAACCCGGGTTGTACCTATGGACGATGCTAGTATTTGAGCCGGATAAGATAACGGAAGTCGGAGTTGAAAATTTCTCATTTGAGGACCTTATGAAGGTCAGTTGTGATGACGTCTGGAACTTATTCAACTTTTCATTCTTCAGTTTCTTCCCCTTTTTTTATATTCTTCCTTTTCTTCTTCCTTTTCTTCTTCATTTTCTTCTCTTTTTCCCTTTTCATATTCTTCTTCCTTTTCTTTTTTCCCTTTTTCTTCTTCCTTTCTTTTCCTTTTCTTCTTTCCTTTTCTTCTTCAATTGCTTTTTTCTTTTGTTCTCCCTTTTTCTTTTCCCGTTCTTCTTCATTTCTTTTTCCCTTTTTTTCTTCATTTTCTTTTTCCCTTTGATCTACCTTTTCTTATTCCTTTGATCTACCTTTTTTCCTTTTGATCTACCTTTTCTTTTTCCCTTTTTCTTCTTCTATTTCTTCTATCTTTCTTATTCATTTTCTTCTTCTCCTTTTCTTCTTTCTTCCTTTTCTTCTTTCTTTTCTTCTTTTTTTTCTTCCTTCTATTCTTCAATTATTCCTTGTTTTCTTCTTCATTTCTTTTTCATGTTCTTCTTCCTCCTCCTCCTCCTCTTCAATCGTTCTAGGCCTGTTTTAATCATTCTCATTGTGATATATAAACAGCCAAACATCAGAACGTGATGTACGTGCACCAGCTTTCAGCACCTTTTTGAGCTCGTGCTTATCCTTCGGTGGGGTGTTCGTTTTCAGCCAGCTTTTGATTTACTAGGGTGAGCTTTCCTTAGGGTTGATCAGCTTTGCGATTTTTGGGGTTTGTGATCTACGCCGGGACAGTGAGTTACGCTGTTTATGCCGTTCTGACTGAAATATTTCTTGGGGCTTAGCTTATCCTCGGACGCGTCTTACCGTATAAAACCGTGTAAAGTATCGCCTTCCCAATGTTCGACCCGAACTTCCTGTCGATCCGTACATTGTCGCCTTGCTTACCGTACATTTGAGTTTGATCCGGGGAAGGAACATTCTCAGCCTTTTTTAGACGCGCATTGGTACTTGGCATTTGCAATTAACCTCAAAGCACTGGCATGGGGTCGAGTACAAACAATGTAAGGTCGTTTCAGTCGGCACTATCAGCGTAACTGGGATTTTGCGCTCGCCTGCCATCATCCCCCAGTTATTCGGGATGTTAGTTACGACTGCAATCGAACCTTGCCGGGTTTCCCCAAGGCTGGCAGTTCCGTTAGGCATCACCAACCTCAGTTCTTCCGGGATGTTTTTTTTAACGCACAGCCCTTTCCGGGTTTTCCCCCAGGGGGGGTTTGTTATACAAACGCAACTTTTCTTTTGCTCGGCACCTTTTGCCCGACTTTTATCGAAAAGGCTACCGTGGGGTCAGTGAATCTTTTTCCACCAACACGGGGGTAGATTTTTATTCGTTAGGTCCGGTTTTTTATTTTCCCCGACTTTTGGCAATTTTTGCCCCCCCAGGGTTTCAGCCCCCCTACGGGCATACTTTTGGGTCACTGGATACCCTCACCCCTTCAGACGTTTCGTTGCTGTTTCTTTGCGTTAGGACTTACAATATCTTGTTGGACATCGGTCAGAGATCTGTGCATTTTGTTTGTATGTATCTTATCTTTTTCCCAATTGTCTGCACCTAAGATTTTTTTCCCCCCGACCCCGCCCCTTTAGCCGGGACCGGAACCAAGTCTGTTTCCGGGGTCCCCGCGTGGAGGGGGGGGGAGGGTTTTGTTGCCGCCCCTCGCAACCCGGCTCGTTCCCAAATGCCCATCACCCTTTTTGACCCCATGTTCTTCTTTGTTTTTTTTTCCTTTTCCCACCTTTCTTTTCCCTTTTTTATTCTTTCTTTTTTTGATTCCTTTTCCCCTTTTTTCTTCTCCCTTTTTATTTCTTCCTTTCCCTTTTTATTTGTTTTTCCTTTTTTTTTCCTTTTTTTAAATTCTCTTCCATCTTTTTTTTCCCTTTTTTCGTCTAGTTTTTTTTTTTCCTTTTCCCTTTTCGTATTCACAATTTTTTCCCTTTCCTTTTCTACTTCTTAATTTTCCCCCTTTTTCTTCTTTTTTTCTTTTTCTTATTCTCTTATTCTCCCTCTTCTATTTTTTTTCTATTTCTTCAATTTTTTTTTTTCAGTTCTTCATTTTTTCTTCTTCTAATTTTTCCCCTTTTTCTAGTTCTTCATTTTTTCTTTTTTCTAATTCTTCATTTTCTATTCTTCATTTTTTCTTTTCTAATTTTTCATTTTCTAGTTTTTTCATCTTTTCTTTCTTCATTTTCTGTTCTTCACTTTTTCTTCTTCAATTTTCATTTTCTAGTTTTATTTTTTTTTTTAATTCTTCTTTTTTTTCTTCTACTTCTTTTTAATTTTTCTATTTGTGCCTTTTTTCATATTTCTTTTTTTACCCTCATTTTTTTTTCTTCATTGATCCCCGGGCCCTTTTCCCCTTGGGGATTCTGGTCTTGAAACTTTTTTTGTTTAATTTTAAATGTAGAATTTGTATTAAAATTTTTGAGATATTATGTCAAAAAAAAAAAAAGTTTAGTTTTCAAAATTTTCAATTTTGCCATGGAAACAAAAAAAATGGAAAACACAAAATTTTAAATCCCCAATCTAAAATAAAAATAAAAAGAATTCTGTTTTCCTCTAAGGTGAGCAATTGTAAATCTAAAAAATTAAAATGAATTTTAGGCTATATTAAATATTCAATTTTATGAATTTTTGGGTAAACACACCCCAATAACAGCTATTTTGACAGAATTTTGGGGAAATTTTTACCTAAAATTTATTTACTGTAAAAAAAATTTACTTGCTGTACACATCATTAAAGAGTTTATGTTTTCTGTTGAATTTTTCTCCTCGAGACAGGTAGCCCACAATTGTACTAGATTAGCCTACGAAACGATGGAGGTCTCATTCTGGTCAGTGACGCAATAGTCAATGTAGGGTTCACTGTGCTCATTCACCGCCGCTAGATTGTGTATTGGTCATGTCGAGTTTATCTGTGTTTTAGACAAGTGTTTGAACATTTGCGACAAGAGGTTCAATACGCCCTGAGAAGCTGCACCTTTAGGGACACATTTAGCTGCTTTTCTTTTTCAAACGCTCCTTATCGACCGCTTGTTAAACAACTCTTTGTGATTTATGTGATCTGGAGCCTAAGAGCGATTGTTCATTGTGCCAGTTATGTCCGCATGTAGGCCAGCACACCCGATTTCTAACATTTTTTATCTACTGGGGTAGCTTTCCTACGCCCCTACACCAATCGCCTCTACGACATGCCTGTAGGTTCCAGGTTACTATTCTTTGCTCCTTGCAACTCCAGAACACATGAGCGCACCAAATATCAACGTTGTTAAAACCCTGCGCTAGTGTTCCCTGCCGTTTAAATTCCAAAGTGCGCCGCGGGACGTTACACGTTCCTGATCTTTTACCGAGATCTAAATTACAAGTACGCCTGTAGTCAGGTAAGATTCCAGAATGGCGAAGGACATTGGTAATAGGAAGGAAAGAGTTCACAAAAAAGGCAGTCACACAATGACTACACTTGAGTTCATAGGGGGAAAGAAAAAAAAAAAATAACAAAATTGCAGGTGCCAACCTTACTACCTGTAGACGTTCTGTCTACCTGTAGATGATCTGCTTACCTGTAGATGTTCTGCCCACCTGAGATGTTGCCTTCCTACCTGTAGATGTTCTGCCTACCTGTAGATGTTAACCTTCCTACCTGTAGACATTCTGCCTACCTGTGACGATCTGCTCACCTGTAGACGATCTGCCTACCTGTAGACAAATCTGCCACCTGCAGACGACCCGCCTACCTGTAGACGTTTCGCCCACACGCAGGTACTAACCTTCCTACCTGTACACTCGAAGTATCGTACCTGCAAACGATAACCCGTCTTTTTTTAGTAAAATTTTCCTCCCTTTGTATACGCACATGTTTTCACCTGTAAACTCTAACCTGTGTCGTCCAGCAGGTTTTATAAACACAAAGGAAAGTAGGAATGATAATAAACAAAAATAATTTGAAATAAATAATACATTTTCTATTTGTTTATTCCAGGTGGAAGATGTAGCTGGCTGTCCACTCTTTCCGTTGCGTAGGGATGGGAGCTTTCTTGGTTCTAGGGCTAGATGAGTCGCCTTTGTATCCGTGTTTATGTAGTGTGGTCTTGATATTGTCTATCCATCTTTTCTTGGTCTTCCTTAGCTCTAGTACCGATCTTTTTATTGTATGCTGTTATTGGTGGTTGGTTACCCTTCTCATTAAATGTCCAAACCACTGCATTTGTTGTCTTTTGATGTATTCGGTGCATGAAGTTATGCCCACTTTGCTTCTGATGTCCTCATTTCGTTGTCTATCTTTCCTGGTGACTTCCACTGCCTTCCTCCAGCATAAATAATACATTTAGGATTAAAAAAAACGTTTAGGTGTGCTCCGACATATTTCTTGCACAGGAAGATCTCAGCTGCAGTGCACGAACTCCGTTGCACCGGCCAGGGCACGCGATGTAGTTTTGAAGATGGTGTAGATATGTTGTAGGGAATTTTTTTTTAAATCCTTTTCTACTAAATTTGCCCAGGCAGCGGCTTTCCAGCCTTCTGTTCTCGATGTTAAACTGTCGGGTTATTTATGCTCAAATTGACCTATGTTTTATAGTCCGTCTATCATAGGATTAGGGTCTCGATCTCCCTACACTGAGAACTGGGTGAAAAAAATCCAGATTGCTCACGAAGGGAAAGAACCAGTTACTTTGGTACTAGAGGCGAGTACCAACCTCTAGGCTACAGGGGACCTATCTAAGAAAACATTTAGGATAAAAAAGAAAACATTTAGGATAAAAAGAAAACATTTAGGGTAAAAAAAAAAAATTTAGGATAAAAAAAAGAAAACATTTAGATAAAAAAAAAAAATTTAGGGTAAAAGAAAACATTTAGGATAAAAAAGAAAACATTTAGGATAAAAAAAGAAACATTAGATAAAAAGAAACATTTAGGATAAAAAAGAAAACATTTAGATAAAAGAAAACATTTAGGATAAAAAGAAACATTTGGATAAAAAAGAAAACATTTAGGATAAAAAGAAAACATTTAGGATAAAAAAGAAAAATTTGGGATAAAAAGAAAACATTTAGGAAAAAAAGAAAACATTTGGGGTAAAAGAAAACAATTTTTACAAATTTTTCCAAAAATTTTATAAAAAATTTAACAAACCCCCACTTAACCCGGGCAGCCCCCCTACCAACTCGCCATTTTAAAACCATAAACAAAATCTTCGAAACTAGGGAAAAAAGGTACCCTTATGCACTAAAAATGGATCCTGGGGCGCAAAGACTAATGTAGCCTAGGTAGACCATCCAGAGTTTAAATTTTCTTTGTAAAAATTGGAATAATGGAAATAAATTTTGACCCAAACAGGGAGATAGGTCATTTACTTTTGGGACTTGTTCTTAGAGGTCTCGGGAAACCCCCGAGGGTTAAAATTTTAATTACGGTTAGTTCTGATGGGTTCACGAATGATTGTGAGTTCAAAAGACCCGGGACCAAGTCTTTTTGTGTTACTTGAAGATCAGGTACCAAGTCTGTGTGTTCTTAGAAAAATCAGAGTACCAAGTCTGTGGGGTTACAGGGGGATAAAGGTACCAAGTCTGTGATTTCCCCAGGGATCGGGTTTAAAAGGCCTGTGTTTCTTAAAAGATCAGGTACCAAGTCTGTGTTTTACCAAAAGATCAGGTCCCAAGTCTGTATTCTTGGAAAGTCCAAAGGCCCCTTGGGGATTTAAAAGATCAGAGTCCCGGTCGGGAGTTTAAGGAGATCAGAGTTGGGGGTCCGTGAGTTTTTGGGAGATCAGGTATCTTTGTTTTGGAGGGGGGAAAATCAGTTAAACAAGTCTTGCCTTTCGAAAAAGGGGCGAAGGATTTTCATTAAAAAGTTTGTATCTGGTCGCCCATTTTTTTTTTTAATTAAATTTTCACCCTGTTGTTCCCCGGCGATAAAGGCCTTGTTGGTCGAAATTTTTTGTTTTTTGTCATTTTTTTTATAATTTATAAAACACAGTATTTTTGTGATTATGTTTTTTTTTTATTTTTCGACCCAGAACCCCCGGGGCTAAAAGTTTTGGGCCTGGGGATGGAATCGAAAATTTTGGGCCTGGAAAAGAAAAATTTAAATCTGGGAACCCTTAAGCCTAAAGTCCCGGGTTAAACCCCGCACACAGAGCCTTCCCCGGGTTAGCCCAACGCCTGAAATTGGGGCCCCGGGCTCGTTTTTTATAAAAACCAAAACCTTGATGATGTTTTTTTTGAGGTTTTACTTTTAAAAAAAGCAAAGATAATCCCAAATTAAACCCAAAAAAACATATCAAAAATGGGGAAAAAAATATATCACAAAATACCTGGTTTTTGTTTGCCCCCAGAATTGTGGGGCCCAAAACTGCGGATTAAATTTAAAAATTTCCAAACATTTGTATTAAGATAGATAGCCCAGGCTATGTGGGGGTTTTAAAGAAGGTGGTCATACATCCACAACCCTTTTTTGTGTGATTAAATTATAATTGGTAGAGTTTTTGGGTTTGGTGAATTTCATTTCATATCTCAAAATGGCTGGCCCTCTCACTGACCATTTCTTTTTTGGGATAAAAATTGTTTTTAGGTCAGTCCAAAATCAGGTATATATTTGTGACTTTTAAAAAAACTTTTTTACATTTTCTTGTTTTTGTTTTTTGGGTCAAATGTGTCTTTTTTATTGATTGACTGATTGAGTTATTGACGATGGACGG
>JADZMA010000954.1:0-27525 GCA_020796225.1 Arion vulgaris
AGTAGTAAGACAAACAGTAAGGTAATAGACAACAGTAAGATAGTAGACAAACAGTAGATGTAAGACAAACAGTAAGATAGTAAGACAAACAGTAAGATAGTAAGACAAACAGTAAGATAGTAAGACAAACAGTAAGATAGTAAGACAAACAGTAAGATAATAAGACAAACAGTAAGATAGTAAGACAAACAGTAAGATAATAAGACAAACAGTAAGATAATAAGACAAACAGTAAGATAGTAAGACAAACAGTAAGATAATAAGACAAACAAGTTGGTATGTAACAGCAAATTGTAATTAATGATCTATTACTTAGATGATTCCATGTGATGTACTTTGTGTCAATAGAGAATACTACCGTATATTGTACTGTAGCACACTCAACTATGAAACATGTATATGTATAGGAAATAAATATATATGGTTCGAATCCTGTAGGTTGGTAATCCCCTGTTCCGGAAGCTCCTAATACTTGTATACGTGTCTATTTATTGATCAGATAATGCGAGAGAAACTGTTACTGTATCTGGGGGTGAGTTGTTGCATGGGGAGTTGTTGCATAGGGGGCGAGTTGTTGCATAGCGGTGGGGGCGAGTTGTTGCAGAGATTGGTGGAGAATTATTACAGCATATGGGGAGGAGGGAGAGTAGTTACAGCAGGTGGTGTCACGTGTTATCATTGCAGGCGTTGTAAATTGTTACAGGTAGTTGAAGGTGATATAGTAGATGGGCACGCGTTGTTACATTAGATGTGGACAAGTTATTACAGTGACAGCGAGTGGATACAATAATTAGGGACGAGTTGTTACATTAGACGGTGGGGTAGGTTGTTACATTTAATGGGAAAGAGTTGTTACAGGAGGGGTTAATTAAATTTGATCGCTCTCTTCCAACCAGATCTTCCACTAGACTACTCGCTCTCTCTTCCAACCAGATCTTCCACTAGACTACTCGCTCTCTCTTCCAACCAGATCTTCCACTAGACTACTCGCTCTCTCTTCCAACCAGATCTTCCACTAGACTGCTCGCTCTCTCTTCCAACCAGATCTTCCACTAGACTGCTCTCTCTCTCTCTCGTCCAACTAGATCTTCCACTAGACTGCTCGCTCTCTCTCTTACAACCTGATCTGCTATAGTTTCCTTTCTCCACTCTATCTGCCGCAGTTTGCCTTCTCCACTCTTATCTACCACAGTCTGCCTTCTCCTCCACTCTCATCTGCCACACAGTCTGCCTTCTCCACCACTCTTATCTGCCACACAGTCTGCCTTTCCCTCCACTCTCATCTGCTGCAGCATTGCTTTCTCCACCGCTTTTATCTGCCACACAGTCTGCCTTCTCCTCCACTCTCATCTGCCACACAGTCTGCCTTCTCCTCCACTCTTATCTGCCACACAGTCTGCTTTCTCCACAACTCTCATCTGCCACACAGTCTGCTTTCTCCACCGCTCTCATCTGCCACACAGTCTGCTTTCTCCACCGCTCTCATCTGCCACACAGTCTGCTTTCTCCACCGCTCTTATCTGCCACACAGTCTGCTTTCTCCACCGCTCTTATCTGCCACACAGTCTGCTTTCTCCACCGCTCTTATCTGCCACACAGTCTGCTTTCTCCACCGCTCTTATCTGCCACACAGTCTGCTTTCTCCACCGCTCTTATCTGCCACACAGTCTGCTTTCTCCACCGCTCTTATCTGCCACACAGTCTGCTTTCTCCACCGCTCTCATCTGCCACACAGTCTGCTTTCTCCACCGCTCTTATCTGCCACACAGTCTGCTTTCTCCACCGCTCTTATCTGCCACACAGTCTGCTTTCTCCACCGCTCTTATCTGCCACACAGTCTGCTTTCTCCACCGCTCTTATCTGCCACACAGTCTGCTTTCTCCACCGCTCTCATCTGCCACACAGTCTGCTTTCTCCACCGCTCTTATCTGCCACACAGTCTGCTTTCTCCACCGCTCTTATCTGCCACACAGTCTGCTTTCTCCACCGCTCTTATCTGCCACACAGTCTGCTTTCTCCACCGCTCTTATCTGCCACACAGTCTGCTTTCTCCACCGCTCTTATCTGCCACACAGTCTGCTTTCTCCACCGCTCTCATCTGCTACACAGTCTGCCTTCTCCACCACTCTCATCTGCCACACAGTCTGCCTTCTCCACCACTCTCATCTGCTACAGTTTTTTCTTTCTTCATATTTTATCGAGCACCTTCTCTTCTAATTTTATTCTGCAAATTCTCAATATAAATAATAATAATAATAATAATAATAATAATTCCTCTCGTACCGTTATACGTTACATAGGGCATGTAAGTAATTTCTCCATACCGCTCTATCCTGGTCAACTCGCTCAATCTCCTCCATGGAACTGAGACCGATATTTCCTGCCTGTCTCAGCAAAGTTCGTTTCAGGGTCTCCTTAGGTCGACCTCTCTTTCTTGAACCCTTTGCATCCCACTTCAATGCCTGATTTGATATTCGTTGATCATTTCTCCTCAAGGGGTGCCCAACATATCTCCATCTTCTCTTTCTTATAACAGTTGTCACTAGTGGTTGACCAGACATGTCTCTGATTTCATCACTTCTCCTGAATTCGTTCCATTTTATATTCATTATTTTTTGAAGACATCTATTTTCAAATACATTCAACTTGCTTTCTATATCTTTAGTCATTTTCCAACTCTCGCTGGCATATGTTAGGATTGATACAACATTTGAATTGAAAATTCGTAATTTGGTTTTAATACTATATAACTTGCAGTTACATATTTTATTGAGACTTTTAAAATAAATATATATCATCAAATAGCTTTGTCCCGAACAGAACTTTGCCACCTTAATTGTCCTTTTGGAATTTCTCTCCAGAAAGCCAGATGTCCCGCCTATGCATCCGTCATACTCAAACCATCAGCTACATCCTGAATCCTCTTCTCCGTGATCTTCCTCTTCTCTTTTCCGGATGCCTACTTCCATGATGGTCTTCTTCAGCCCTTCATGTCTTTTTATATGTTCAAAATATCTCAACTTTCTCTTTCTTATTTGTAGCATCAGCCAGTTTTCTTTGATTTTGAGTTCTTTCTGGATAGATCTTTGTTTTCTTCTCTGTCCAAGATATACGAAGAACTCTTCTGTAACACTTTTATTCAAAAGCACATATATGTTTGTCCACCACCTTGTTAAATGTCCATGCTTCACACTCATACGTTGTCACTTGGAATATGCATGCTCTTAGTATTCTGATCTTTGTTTTCATGTCAGTCCCATTCATATTAATACATTTTAAATGTGATCTTTTGAGATGCTCATCTTTCGAGCCGATCTATTATTTTCATCACTACAACCCTATGTGCGTTGCTTTTTATCTAATACGATAGATCTAGTTGCTTTTCTACAATCTGATCTACTATGCATTGATTTCAATCACGTTTGTTTTATTCGAATCTCAGCTATGAGCTTCCGACCAGATCTAGCAAGTGATTTTCTTACAATCTTCTTCTTCTTTGATCGTTCTAGGCTTGTTTTATCATTCTCTTTGTGATATATAAACAGCCAAACATCAGAACGTAATGTACGTGCACAAACCTTCAGCACCTATTTGAGCACAGTTGCTTATCCTTCGGTGGGGTGTTCGATTTCAGCCAGCTATTGTGTGCGGATTCGCTTCTTCCGCTAGCCTTTCGCTGTCCCCAGCCAAAACCCACAAGGCAGTGGGTTGCTATTTTATTTCAGGGCAGCGACCCTTAGACGGTCTGCCCTCCCGTGCTTTTGAGCACCATCTACCCAACAAATCCGGTCGTTTTAATGAACACCTTGGTTTGTCGCCCGTTCAGGTTTGTGTACGGTTTGCTCCGTTAGCCTTTGATTGTCCCCAATCAACTACAAGACAGCAGTAGTTAGCAACTGTCAATCTGTCTAAAATACTTGCAAACTTGTCCAGGAGTCAAACTTGTCCAGGAGTCAAACTTCTAACTTGATCTCGAGTTACTTATCCTTCAACCCGATTCTACAAGTTCTTGCTGTTCTACCATTCTCATTAATAAATGGTTTTTCTTTTCTTCAAATCTATTCAACCTGATACCACTAGTATAACTTTGATCAAGATGACCGTCTCAGACTTTGAATACGGGGATCGAGAGAGATGAGAGAGTGAGGAGGGGGAGAGAGAGAGAGAGAGAGAGAGACAGAGAGAGGACAGAGAGAGAGAGACAGAGAGAGAGGAGACAGAGAGAGAGACAGAGAGAGTGAGGAGAGAGAGACAGACAGAGACAGAGGGGTGAGAGAGAGAGAGACAAAGAGAGACAGAGAGAGACAGAGAGAGAGAGAGAATGAAAGAGAGACTTCGAATATGATTATCAACGAGTAGTTTTACTCCAGTCAGATTTCTGATCCTTTTTCTTAATTTGACCCAGGAAATGTTTCTCTTCCATTTATTTCTACAAACTTCTGACCTTTTCTTCCAGTTGTTTTTAGTTATTTTTGCAATCTGATCTACAAACTTCTGGCCTTTTCTTCCAGTTGTTTTTGGTTACTTTTGCAATCTGATCTACAAACATTTGGCCTTTTCTTCCAGTTGTTTATGGTTACTTTTGCAATCTGATCTACAAACATTTGGCCTTTTCTTCCAGTTGTTTATGGTTACTTTTGCAATCTGATCTACAAACATTTGGCCTTTTCTTCCAGTTGTTTTTAGTTATTTTTGCAATCTGATCTACAAACTTCTGACCTTTTCTTCCAGTTGTTTTAGTTATTTTGCAATCTGATCTACAAACTTCTGGCCTTTTCTTCCAGTTGTTTTTGGTTACTTTTGCAATCTGATCTACAAACATTTGGCCTTTTCTTCCAGTTGTTTTTGGTTACTTTTGCAATCTGATCTACAAACTTCTGGCCTTTTCTTCCAGTTGTTTTTGGTTATTTTTGCAATCTGATCTACAAACTTCTGGCCTTTTCTTCCAGTTGTTTTTTCTTATTTTTGCAATCTGATCTACAAACTTCTGGCCTTTTCTTCCAGTTGTTTTTGGTTATTTTTGCAATCTGATCTACAAACTTCTGGTCTTTTCTTCCAGTTGTTTTTGGTTATTTTTGCAATCTGATCTACAAACTTCTGACCTTTTCTTCGAGTTGTTTTTGGTTACTTTTGCAATCTGATCTACAAACATTTGGCCTTTTCTTCCAGTTGTTTTTAGTTACTTTTGCAATCTGATCTACAAACATTTGGCCTTTTCTTCCAGTTGTTTTTGGTTATTTTTGCAATCTGATCTACAAACTTCTGGCCTTTTCTTCGAGTTGTTTTTGGTTACTTTTGCAATCTGATCTACAAACATTTGGCCTTTTCTTCCATTTGTTTTTAGTTACTTTTGCAATCTGATCTACAAACTTCTGGCCTTTTCTTCGAGTTGTTTTTGGTTACTTTTGCAATCTGATCTACAAACATTTGGCCTTTTCTTCCAGTTGTTTTTAGTTATTTTTGCAATCTGATCTACAAACTTTTGGCCTTTTCTTCCAGTTGTTTTTAGTTACTTTTGCATTCTGATCTACAAACTTCTGGCCTTTTCTTCCAGTTGTTTTGGTTATTTTGCAATCTGATCTACAAACATTTGGCCTTTTCTTCCAGTTGTTTTTAGTTATTTTTGCAATCTGATCTACAAACTTCTGACCTTTTCTTGGGAGTTTTTTTTGGTTATTTTGCAATCTGATCTACAAACTTCTGACCTTTTCTTGGGAGTTGTTTTTGGTTACTTTTGCAATCTGATCTACAAACTTCTGGCCTTTTCTTCCAGTTGTTTATGGTTACTTTTGCAATCTGA
This sequence comes from Arion vulgaris, assembly GCA_020796225.1. Classification (NCBI taxonomy): domain Eukaryota; kingdom Metazoa; phylum Mollusca; class Gastropoda; order Stylommatophora; family Arionidae; genus Arion; species Arion vulgaris. Next base: position 5,801 of record JADZMA010000954.1, read on the forward strand.
TCTACAAACATTTGGCCTTTTCTTCCAGTTGTTTTTGGTTATTTTTGCAATCTGATCTACAAACTTCTGACCTTTTCTTGGGAGTTGTTTTTGGTTACTTTTGCAATCTGATCTACAAACTTCTGGCCTTTTCTTCCAGTTGTTTTGGTTATTTTGCAATCTGATCTACAAACTTCTGGCCTTTTCTTCCAGTTGTTTTTTCTTATTTTTGCAATCTGATCTACAAACTTCTGGCCTTTTCTTCCAGTTGTTTTTGGTTAATTTTGCAATCTGATCTACAAACTTCTGGCCTTTTCTTCCAGTTGTTTTTGGTTATTTTTGCAATCTGATCTACAAACTTCTGACCTTTTCTTGGGAGTTGTTTTTGGTTACTTTTGCAATCTGATCTACAAACATTTGGCCTTTTCTTCCAGTTGTTTTTAGTTACTTTTGCAATCTGATCTACAAACTTCTGGCCTTTTCTTCCAGTTGTTTTTGGTTATTTTTGCAATCTGATCTACAAACTCTGACCTTTTCTTGGGAGTTTTTTTTGGTTTTTTTTGCAATCTGATCTACAAACTTCTGACCTTTTCTTGGGAGTTGTTTTTGGTTACTTTTGCAATCTGATCTACAAACTTCTGGCCTTTTCTTCCAGTTGTTTATGGTTACTTTTGCAATCTGATCTACAAACATTTGGCCTTTTCTTCCAGTTGTTTTTAGTTATTTTTGCAATCTGATCTACAAACTTCTGGCCTTTTCTTCCAGTTGTTTTTGGTTACTTTTGCAATCTGATCTACAAACTTCTGGCCTTTTCTTCCAGTTGTTTTTGGTTACTTTTGCAATCTGATCTACAAACATTTGGCCTTTTCTTCCAGTTGTTTATGGTTACTTTTGCAATCTGATCTACAAACATTTGGCCTTTTCTTCCAGTTGTTTATGGTTACTTTTGCAATCTGATCTACAAACATTTGGCCTTTTCTTCCAGTTGTTTTTAGTTACTTTTGCAATCTGATCTACAAACTTCTGGCCTTTTCTTCCAGTTGTTTTTAGTTATTTTTGCAATCTGATCTACAAACTTCTGACCTTTTCTTCCAGTTGTTTTTAGTTATTTTTGCAATCTGATCTACAAACTTCTGGCCTTTTCTTCCAGTTGTTTTTGGTTACTTTTGCAATCTGATCTACAAACATTTGGCCTTTTCTTCCAGTTGTTTTTGGTTATTTTTGCAATCTGATCTACAAACTTCTGGCCTTTTCTTCCAGTTGTTTTGGTTATTTTGCAATCTGATCTACAAACTTCTGGCCTTTTCTTCCAGTTGTTTTTTCTTATTTTTGCAATCTGATCTACAAACTTCTGGCCTTTTCTTCCAGTTGTTTTTGGTTATTTTTGCAATCTGATCTACAAACTTCTGGTCTTTTCTTCCAGTTGTTTTTGGTTATTTTTGCAATCTGATCTACAAACTTCTGACCTTTTCTTCGAGTTGTTTTTGGTTACTTTTGCAATCTGATCTACAAACATTTGGCCTTTTCTTCCAGTTGTTTTTAGTTACTTTTGCAATCTGATCTACAAACATTTGGCCTTTTCTTCCAGTTGTTTTTGGTTATTTTTGCAATCTGATCTACAAACTTCTGGCCTTTTCTTCGAGTTGTTTTTGGTTACTTTTGCAATCTGATCTACAAACATTTGGCCTTTTCTTCCAGTTGTTTTTAGTTACTTTTGCAATCTGATCTACAAACTTCTGGCCTTTTCTTCGAGTTGTTTTTGGTTACTTTTGCAATCTGATCTACAAACATTTGGCCTTTTCTTCCAGTTGTTTTTAGTTATTTTTGCAATCTGATCTACAAACTTTTGGCCTTTTCTTCCAGTTGTTTTTAGTTACTTTTGCATTCTGATCTACAAACTTCTGGCCTTTTCTTCCAGTTGTTTTTGGTTATTTTTGCAATCTGATCTACAAACTTCTGACCTTTTCTTGGGAGTTGTTTTTGGTTATTTTTGCAATCTGATCTACAAACTTCTGACCTTTTCTTGGGAGTTTTTTTTGGTTACTTTGCAATCTGATCTACAAACTTCTGGCCTTTTCTTCCAGTTGTTTATGGTTACTTTTGCAATCTGATCTACAAACATTTGGCCTTTTCTTCCAGTTGTTTTTGGTTATTTTTGCAATCTGATCTACAAACTTCTGACCTTTTCTTGGGAGTTGTTTTTGGTTACTTTTGCAATCTGATCTACAAACTTCTGGCCTTTTCTTCCAGTTGTTTTTGGTTATTTTTGCAATCTGATCTACAAACTTCTGGCCTTTTCTTCCAGTTGTTTTTCTTATTTTGCAATCTGATCTACAAACTTCTGGCCTTTTCTTCCAGTTGTTTTTGGTTAATTTTGCAATCTGATCTACAAACTTCTGGCCTTTTCTTCCAGTTGTTTTTGGTTATTTTTGCAATCTGATCTACAAACTTCTGACCTTTTCTTCGAGTTGTTTTTGGTTACTTTTGCAATCTGATCTACAAACATTTGGCCTTTTCTTCCAGTTGTTTTTAGTTACTTTTGCAATCTGATCTACAAACTTCTGGCCTTTTCTTCCAGTTGTTTTTGGTTATTTTTGCAATCTGATCTACAAACTTCTGACCTTTTCTTGGGAGTTGTTTTTGGTTATTTTTGCAATCTGATCTACAAACTTCTGACCTTTTCTTGGGAGTTGTTTTTGGTTACTTTTGCAATCTGATCTACAAACTTCTGGCCTTTTCTTCCAGTTGTTTATGGTTACTTTTGCAATCTGATCTACAAACATTTGGCCTTTTCTTCCAGTTGTTTTTAGTTATTTTTGCAATCTGATCTACAAACTTCTGGCCTTTTCTTCCAGTTGTTTTTGGTTACTTTTGCAATCTGATCTAGAAACTTCTGGCCTTTTCTTCCAGTTGTTTTTGGTTACTTTTGCAATCTGATCTACAAACTTCTGGCCTTTTCTTCCAGTTGTTTTTGGTTACTTTTGCAATCTGATCTACAAACTTCTGGCCTTTTCTTCCAGTTGTTTTGGTTATTTTGCAATCTGATCTACAAACTTCTGACCTTTTCTTCGAGTTGTTTTTGGTTACTTTTGCAATCTGATCTACAAACATTTGGCCTTTTCTTCCAGTTGTTTTTAGTTACTTTTGCAATCTGATCTACAAACATTTGGCCTTTTCTTCCAGTTGTTTTTGGTTATTTTTGCAATCTGATCTACAAACTTCTGGCCTTTTCTTCGAGTTGTTTTTGGTTACTTTTGCAATCTGATCTACAAACATTTGGCCTTTTCTTCCAGTTGTTTTAGTTACTTTTGCAATCTGATCTACAAACATTTGGCCTTTTCTTCCAGTTGTTTTTTGTTACTTTTGCAATCTGATCTACAAACTTCTGGCCTTTTCTTCGAGTTGTTTTTGGTTACTTTTGCAATCTGATCTACAAACATTTGGCCTTTTCTTCCAGTTGTTTTTAGTTATTTTTGCAATCTGATCTACAAACTTTTGGCCTTTTCTTCCAGTTGTTTTTAGTTACTTTTGCATTCTGATCTACAAACTTCTGGCCTTTTCTTCCAGTTGTTTTTGGTTATTTTTGCAATCTGATCTACAAACTTCTGACCTTTTCTTGGGAGTTGTTTTGGTTATTTTGCAATCTGATCTACAAACTTCTGACCTTTTCTTGGGAGTTGTTTTTGGTTACTTTTGCAATCTGATCTACAAACTTCTGGCCTTTTCTTCCAGTTGTTTATGGTTACTTTTGCAATCTGATCTACAAACATTTGGCCTTTTCTTCCAGTTGTTTTTGGTTATTTTTGCAATCTGATCTACAAACTTCTGACCTTTTCTTGGGAGTTGTTTTTGGTTACTTTTGCAATCTGATCTACAAACTTCTGGCCTTTTCTTCCAGTTGTTTTGGTTATTTTGCAATCTGATCTACAAACTTCTGGCCTTTTCTTCCAGTTGTTTTTTCTTATTTTTGCAATCTGATCTACAAACTTCTGGCCTTTTCTTCCAGTTGTTTTTGGTTATTTTTGCAATCTGATCTACAAACTTCTGGCCTTTTCTTCCAGTTGTTTTGGTTTTTTTTGCAATCTGATCTACAAACTTCTGACCTTTTCTTCGAGTTGTTTTTGGTTACTTTTGCAATCTGATCTACAAACATTTGGCCTTTTCTTCCAGTTGTTTTTAGTTACTTTTGCAATCTGATCTACAAACTTCTGGCCTTTTCTTCCAGTTGTTTTTGGTTATTTTTGCAATCTGATCTACAAACTTCTGACCTTTTCTTGGGAGTTTTTTTTGGTTATTTTGCAATCTGATCTACAAACTTCTGACCTTTTCTTGGGAGTTGTTTTTGGTTACTTTTGCAATCTGATCTACAAACTTCTGGCCTTTTCTTCCAGTTGTTTATGGTTACTTTTGCAATCTGATCTACAAACATTTGGCCTTTTCTTCCAGTTGTTTTTAGTTATTTTTGCAATCTGATCTACAAACTTCTGGCCTTTTCTTCCAGTTGTTTTTGGTTACTTTTGCAATCTGATCTACAAACATTTGGCCTTTTCTTCCAGTTGTTTTTGGTTACTTTTGCAATCTGATCTACAAACTTCTGGCCTTTTCTTCCAGTTGTTTTTGGTTAATTTTGCAATCTGATCTACAAACTTCTGGCCTTTTTTTCCCAGTTGTTTTGGTTATTTTGCAATCTGATCTACAAACTTCTGACCTTTTCTTCCAGTTGTTTTTGGTTAATTTTGCAATCTGATCTACAAACTTCTGGCCTTTTCTTCCAGTTGTTTTGGTTATTTTGCAATCTGATCTACAAACTTCTGACCTTTTCTTCCAGTTGTTTTTGGTTATTTTTGCAATCTGATCTACAAACTTCTGACCTTTTCTTCGAGTTGTTTTTGGTTACTTTTGCAATCTGATCTACAAACATTTGGCCTTTTCTTCCAGTTGTTTTTGGTTACTTTTGCAATCTGATCTACAAACTTCTGACCTTTTCTTCGAGTTGTTTTTGGTTACTTTTGCAATCTGATCTACAAACATTTGGCCTTTTCTTCCAGTTGTTTTAGTTACTTTTGCAATCTGATCTACAAACATTTGGCCTTTTCTTCCAGTTGTTTTGGTTATTTTGCAATCTGATCTACAAACTTCTGGCCTTTTCTTCGAGTTGTTTTTGGTTACTTTTGCAATCTGATCTACAAACATTTGGCCTTTTCTTCCAGTTGTTTTTAGTTACTTTTGCAATCTGATCTACAAACATTTGGCCTTTTCTTCCAGTTGTTTTTGGTTACTTTTGCAATCTGATCTACAAACATTTGGCCTTTTCTTCCAGTTGTTTTTAGTTATTTTTGCAATCTGATCTACAAACTTTTGGCCTTTTCTTCCAGTTGTTTTAGTTACTTTTGCAATCTGATCTACAAACTTCTGGCCTTTTCTTCCAGTTTTTTTTGGTTATTTTGCAATCTGATCTACAAACTTCTGACCTTTTCTTGGGAGTTGTTTTTGGTTATTTTTGCAATCTGATCTACAAACTTCTGACCTTTTCTTGGGAGTTGTTTTTGGTTACTTTTGCAATCTGATCTACAAACTTCTGGCCTTTTCTTCCAGTTGTTTTTGGTTAATTTTGCAATCTGATCTACAAACTTCTGGCCTTTTCTTCCAGTTGTTTTTCTTTTTTTTGCAATCTGATCTACAAACTTCTGGCCTTTTCTTCCAGTTGTTTTGGTTTTTTTTGCAATCTGATCTACAAACTTCTGGCCTTTTCTTCCAGTTGTTTTTGGTTATTTTTGCAATCTGATCTACAAACTTCTGACCTTTTCTTCGAGTTGTTTTTGGTTACTTTTGCAATCTGATCTACAAACATTTGGCCTTTTCTTCCAGTTGTTTTTAGTTACTTTTGCAATCTGATCTACAAACTTCTGGCCTTTTCTTCCAGTTGTTTTTGGTTATTTTTGCAATCTGATCTACAAACTTCTGACCTTTTCTTGGGAGTTGTTTTTGGTTATTTTTGCAATCTGATCTACAAACTTCTGACCTTTTCTTGGGAGTTGTTTTTGGTTACTTTTGCAATCTGATCTACAAACTTCTGGCCTTTTCTTCCAGTTGTTTATGGTTACTTTTGCAATCTGATCTACAAACATTTGGCCTTTTCTTGCAGTTGTTTTTGGTTATTTTGCAATCTGATCTACAAACTTGACCTTTCTTGGGAGTTGTTTTTGGTTACTTTTGCAATCTGATCTACAAACTTCTGGCCTTTTCTTCCAGTTGTTTTTGGTTATTTTTGCAATCTGATCTACAAACTTCTGGCCTTTTCTTCCAGTTGTTTTTCTTTTTTTTGCAATCTGATCTACAAACTTCTGGCCTTTTCTTCCAGTTGTTTTTGGTTAATTTTGCAATCTGATCTACAAACTTCTGGCCTTTTCTTCCAGTTGTTTTTGGTTATTTTGCAATCTGATCTACAAACTTGACCTTTTCTTCGAGTTGTTTTTGTTACTTTTGCAATCTGATCTACAAACATTTGGCCTTTTCTTCCAGTTGTTTTAGTTACTTTTGCAATCTGATCTACAAACTTCTGGCCTTTTTTTCCCAGTTGTTTTTGATTATTTTTGCAATCTGATCTACAAACATTTGGCCTTTTCTTCCAGTTGTTTTTAGTTACTTTTGCAATCTGATCTACAAACATTTGGCCTTTTCTTCCAGTTGTTTTTGGTTACTTTTGCAATCTGATCTACAAACTTCTGGCCTTTTCTTCGAGTTGTTTTTGGTTACTTTTGCAATCTGATCTACAAACATTTGGCCTTTTCTTCCAGTTGTTTTTAGTTATTTTTGCAATCTGATCTACAAACTTTTGGCCTTTTCTTCCAGTTGTTTTTAGTTACTTTTGCAATCTGATCTACAAACTTCTGGCCTTTTCTTCCAGTTGTTTTTGGTTATTTTTGCAATCTGATCTACAAACTTCTGACCTTTTCTTGGGAGTTGTTTTTGGTTATTTTTGCAATCTGATCTACAAACTTCTGACCTTTTCTTGGGAGTTGTTTTTGGTTACTTTTGCAATCTGATCTACAAACTTCTGGCCTTTTCTTCCAGTTGTTTATGGTTACTTTTGCAATCTGATCTACAAACATTTGGCCTTTTCTTCCAGTTGTTTTTGGTTATTTTTGCAATCTGATCTACAAACTTCTGACCTTTTCTTGGGAGTTGTTTTTGGTTACTTTTGCAATCTGATCTACAAACTTCTGGCCTTTTCTTCCAGTTGTTTTAGTTACTTTTGCAATCTGATCTACAAACTTCTGGCCTTTTCTTCGAGTTGTTTTGGTTATTTTGCAATCTGATCTACAAACTTCTGACCTTTTCTTCCAGTTGTTTTTGGTTATTTTTGCAATCTGATCTACAAACTTCTGACCTTTTCTTGGGAGTTGTTTTTGGTTACTTTTGCAATCTGATCTACAAACTTCTGGCCTTTTCTTCGAGTTGTTTTTAGTTATTTTTGCAATCTGATCTACAAACTTCTGACCTTTTCTTCCAGTTGTTTTTAGTTATTTTTGCAATCTGATGTAGAAACTTCTGGCCTTTTCTTCCAGTTGTTTTTGGTTATTTTTGCAATCTGATCTACAAACGTCCAATGGATCTACAAACGTCCAATGGATCTACACGGAACGGTTTTTCTACTCTGTTCTTCGAATGGCTGCTGTCTTTCAACTAACCATTGAGTGTTGGTTTGTTAATGTGCTCTACATCGTGCGTTTATAATCCAACTTTATCTACAGCTAATTTCCAATCGGATTTAGGAAGCTTTAATGAGAACACATCAGTGCTGTTGCTCTTCTAAGCTGATCTACGTACATTCTAGGCTGGTCTACACTAGTTGTTCTCCTCCAATCTGATCTACGATCCTCCCAAAAACAATCTGATGTTTATGTGTTTACGTCTTTATATGAATGTCTGTCTCCGAGTCTATATATGAATGTCTGTCTCCGAGTCTATATATGAATGTCTGTCTCCGAGTCTATATATGAATGTCTGTCTCCGAGTCTATGTATGAATGTCTGTCTCTGAGCTCTCCTTACACAATCTCCATATCTGAGCTCTCCTTACACACAATCTCCATCTCTGAGCTTCTCCTTACACAATCTCCATCTCTGAGCTTCTCCTTACACAATCTCCATCTCTGAGCTTCTCCTTACACAATCTCCATCTCTGAAAGTCTTTCCAATCTCATCTACAAATTTCTTTGCTTCCAAATGTAACTACGTATTTTTATTCTGTTTCTTTTCTATTTGATCCCCTCGTTTCTTCCTACGTGATTGACATCCCAACCCTCCCACCTCTACCTCCCACCCTCTATACTTCCGAGTCTATGGAATGTCCTTCCATCCGGCATTCTATTGACGTGTACATTTCTTGTGACTTAACTAAATGTTGCTCAATGGGAATCTGATCTACAATCTGATCTGTATGATAAACTGATAGTAACAGTTCTGCATATTATTTTCTTGAAATCTAACAATGGTCTAACGGTGCAGGATTAACTTTATTACAGTGAACTTACCCATATAGATCCGTCCCTTCCACAGAAAGTACACGACATCTACACGAGTTGCCCTTCGCAGAAGTCACGTCATCTACACGAGAGTTTACCCATATAGATCCGTCCCTTCCGCAGAAAGTACACGCCATCTACACGAGAGTTGCCCTTCACAGAAAGTACACGCCATCTACACAAAGTTGCCCTTCCGCGAAGTACACGCCATCTACACGAGAGTTGCCCTTCCGCAGAAAGTACACGCCATCTACACGAGAGTTGCCCTTCCGCAGAAAGTACACGCCATCTACACGAGTTGCCCTTCCGCAGAAAGTGCACGCCATCTACACGGGGTTGTCTAAAACACGAACTCCTTAGCTCCAGCAATAATCCGAGGGAGCACGCGAAACAAATTGTATTGACTCGGTCCAGATTCGAACCCGCAACTTCAGAACAACAGGTAAACATTTGAAGCACTTCACCATAGAGACCTCCAACTTTCAATTTGATCTGGATCAAGTTTACACTTCACTTCGACTTATCTAGACTTACTAACTAGACAATCTCACTAGACTTACTTACTAGACAATCTCAATGAATCTGTTGTTCTCTTAACCTACCAGTTATTTTTCTTTAAATCTCAAATCTACATGTCAATATGATCTGTGTCTTGTAAACTTGTTACTTTAAACCTTCAGTGAAACAATCTCCAACTGCTCAACGAGTTGCCTTCTTTAACTCTCTCAAACTGCTCAACGAGTTGCCTTCTTTAACTCTCTCCAACTGCTCTATGAGTTACCTTCTCCAACTGCTCTACGAGTTGCCTTCTCCAACTGCTCTATGAGTTGCCTTCTCCAACTGCTCTACGAGTTGCCTTCTTTAACTCTCTCCAACTGCTCTATGTTGCCTTCTTTAACTCTCTCCAACTGCTCTATGAGTTGCCTTCTTTAACTCTCTCCAACTGCTCTACAAGTTACCTTCTTTAACTCTCTCCAACTGCTCTACGAGTTACCTTCTTTAACTCTCTCCAACTGCTCTACGAGTTACCTTCTTTAACTCTCTCCAACTGCTCTACGAGTTGCCTTCTTTAACTCTCTCCAACTGCTCTACGAGTTGCCTTCTTTAACTCTCTCCAACTGCTCTACGAGTTGCCTTCTTTAACTCTCTCCAACTGCTCTATGAGTTGCCTTCTCCAACTGCTCTATGAGTTGCCTTCTCCAACTACTCTACGAGTTGCCTTCTTTAACTCTCTCCAACTGCTCTATGTTGCCTTCTTTAACTCTCTCCAACTGCTCTACGAGTTGCCTTCTTTAACTCTCTCCAACTGCTCTACGAGTTGCCTTCTCCAACTGCTGTATGAGTTGCCTTCTTTAACTCTCTCCAACTGCTCTACGAGTTGCCTTCTCCAACTGCTCTACGAGTTGCCTTCTCCAACTGCTCTACGAGTTGCCTTCTCCAACTGCTCTACGAGTTGCCTTCTCAACTGCTTCTAGAGTTGCCTTCTCCAACTGCTCTACGAGTTGCCTTCTCCAACTGCTCTACAGTTCCTTCTCCAACTGCTCTACGAGTTGCCTTCAACTGCTCTACAGGTTGCCTTCTCCAACTGCTCTACGAGTTGCCTTCTCCAACTGCTCTACGAGTTGCCTTCTCCAACTGCTCTACGAGTTGCCTTCTCCAACTGCTCTACGGTTGCCTTCTCCAACTGCTCTACGAGTTGCTTCTTTAACTCTCTCAACTGCTCTATGAGTTGCCTTCTCCAACTGCTCTACAGGTTGCCTTCTCAACTGCTCTACGAGTTGCCTCTCCAACTGCTCTACAGTTGCCTTCTCTAACTCTTCAACTGCTCTATGAGTTGCCTTCTCAACTGCTCTACAGAGTTGCCTTCTCAACTGCTCTACGAGTTGCCTTCTCCAACTGCTCTACGAGTTGCCTCCTCCAACTGCTCTACGAGTTGCCTCCTCCAACTGCTCTACGAGTTGCCTTCTCCAACTGCTCTACGAGTTGCCTTCTCCAACTGCTCTACGAGTTGCCTTCTCTAACTCTCTCCAACTACTCTATGAGTTGCCTTCTCCAACTGCTCTACAGTTGCCTTCTCAACTGCTCTACGAGTTGCCTTCTCCAACTGCTCTACGAGTTGCCTTCTCCAACTGCTCTACGAGTTGCCTTCTCCAACTGCTCTACGAGTTGCCTTCTCCAACTGCTCTACGAGTTGCCTCCTCCAACTGCTCTACGAGTTGCCTTCTCCAACTGCTCTACGAGTTGTCTTCTCCAACTGCTCTACGAGTTGCCTCCTCCAACTGCTCTACGAGTTTTCTTTAACCTCTCCAACTGCTCTACGAGTTGCCTCCTCCAACTGCTCTACGAGTTGCCTCCTCCAACTGCTCTACGAGTTGTCTTCTTTAACTCTCTCCAACTGCTCTACGAGTTGTCTTCTTTAACTCTCTCCAACTGCTCTATGAGTTGCCTTCTCCAACTGCTCTACGAGTTGCCTTCTCCAACTGCTCTACGAGTTGTCTTCTCCAACTGCTCTACGAGTTGTCTTCTCCAACTGCTCTACGAGTTGTCTTCAATCCTCTCCAACTGCTCTACGAGTTGCCTTCAATCCTCTCCAACTGCTCTACGAGTTGCCTTCTCCAACTGCTCTACGAGTTGCCTTCTCCAACTGCTCTACGAGTTGCCTCCTCCAACTGCTCTACGAGTTGCCTTCTCCAACTGCTCTACGAGTTGCCTCCTCCAACTGCTCTACGAGTTGTCTTCTCCAACTGCTCTACGAGTTGCCTTCAATCCTCTCCAACTGCTCTACGAGTTGCCTCCTCCAACTGCTCTACGAGTTGTCTTCTCCAACTGCTCTATTGTTTGCTTTTAACAACAACTTGTGTAAAAACGGTTGAGTGCCTCTTATTTCAATGTGATCTTTGAGTTGATTTTCTTCCAACATTTCAATTCTCCTTTCATTTGATCTTACAAATGTCCAACTATTTGATCTGACAAATGTCCAACTATTTGATGTGACAAATGTCCAACTATTTGATGTGACAAACGGCCAAGGAATGTCCGATCTAATCTCAGATTTAGCGTACTTTCTATCAATCTAGTCTGAAAAAAACTTTCTATCAATCTAGTCTAGAAAAATACTTTCTATCAATCTAGTCTAGAAAAATACTTTCTATCAATCTAGTCTAGAAAAATGCTTTCTTTAAATATGATCAACCAGTTATTTTCTTTCAATTTCAGTTGCCTCATGTACAATCTCATTTATTAATGATTTTTCAACTGACTTTTGTCTACGGACATACAATGTAGCTGTTTCAACTGACTTGTCTACGGACATGCAATGTAGCTGTTTCAACTGACTTGTCTACGGACATACAATGTAGCTGTTTCATCTGACTTTTGTCTACGGACATACAATGTAGCTGTTTCAACTGACGTATATCTACGGACATACAATGTAGATGTTTCAACTGACGTATATCTACGGACATACAATGTAGATGTTTCAACTGACGTATATCTACGGGCATACAATGTAGCTGCTTTTTGTTCCACATTATCAACGAAAATTTCAATCCGTTTTAAGCATATTCAAACCAGAACCAAGAATTCGACGTCCCACAAAACACCTCAAACATGTCTGTATTACAACCAGATGTTGACAAATGTAATTATTTCAACCTCACACAAACAATCTAATTATTTGAATCACATGCTGACAACTGCTTTATCTCCATACAGTTTAATATTCACAATTTATTCAGATCGAATGCGTTTTGTATCGCAGAGTAAAATTCTAGTAATGGAAATAATTTAGTTACAGACCTAGTAGTTTTTGAAAATGATGTATATTCTTCTCGCAGTCATCATAAGATGTGGTTTCATACTGAACAATACCTACCAACATATACATGTATACATACATACAGCAGACATTACAAACTGATTAGTGTAGTAACATGTCCATGTGTTCTAGGTTGTGATTATGACCTAAATCAACTATTTCTGCGAGACTACATCGATGATTGACGTGTTGTCACTACAAGTGACATTAGTAAATCCAGGCTTAAGCATGCACTGACTTTACATCATAATTATAACCAATACGCTGACCACGACATTATTTCAACCAACACGCTGACCACGTATTTCTATAAACACGCTGACCCCGTATTTCCACCAAAATGCTGACCAAGTATTTTCACAAACCCGCTGACCACGTATGTCCACCAACCCGCTGACCACGTATATCCACCAACCCGCTGAAGGCGTATTCACTGACCCGATGACCACGTACTTCTACCAACACGCTGATCATGTATTTTAACCAACACGCTGACCACGTATTTCCCCTGATCATATAATTAATTCAACTAACACGCTGATCATATAATTAATTCAACTAACACGCTGATCATATAATTAATTCAACCAACACGCTGATCATATAATTAATTCAACTAACACGCTGATCATATAATTAATTCAACTAACACGCTGACCATATAATTAATTCAACCAACACGCTGATCATATAAGTAGTTCAACCAACACGCTGACCACGTAATTAATTCATCCAACACGCTGATCACACTATTGCTGACCAACCCATTTCATTCTACACGCTGACCGCACCATTGCTGATTACACCATTGCTGACCACACTAGTTCAACCAACACGACCACACAATTCCTGACCACGATATTTCAAGCAACACGACCACATCCCTGCTGACAACATCCAACACTAATTACACCATTGCTGACCACACTAGTTCAACCAACACGACCACACAATTCCTGACCACGATATTTCAAGCAACACGACCACACCCCTGCTGACAACACCCAACACTAATTATATTGAAGATACTGGTCGTGCAATTCTACACAAGAGAATGAGCACTAACTATTTAAACAATAACTAGGACAGTGAAATTATTTCAACCATAGTAACCACATATTATTTTAAAACATATGTTACCACATAATTGTTTCCGTGCAATCATTTCAATCATGGCACTGATATTGTAATGTCATCTAAATGAGAGGTCAACCAAATAGAAATGTCAACCAAAAATAGATGATGAAATTATGTCAACTAATCTAAAACGTAATTATTCAAGTCTGTAATAAATTATATCATTGTTTTTTTTTAAATAGTAGCTTATTCACCAATGTAAATTATCTCCAACACGAACAAAACCTTGACCAATGTAAATTATCTCCAACAACACCAACAAAACGTTGACCACGTAAATTATCTCCAACACCAACAAAACCTTGACCAAGTAAATTATCTCCAACACCAACAAAACCTTGACCAAGTAAATTATCTCCAACACCAACAAAACCTTGACCAAGTAAATTATCTCCAACAACAACAACAAAACGTTGACCACGTAAATTATCTCCAACACCAACAAAACCTTGACCAAGTAAATTATCTCCAACACCAACAAAACCTTGACCAAGTAAATTATCTCCAACAACAACAACAAAACGTTGACCACGTAAATTATCTCCAACACCAACAAAACCTTGACCAAGTAAATTATCTCCAACAACAACAAAACCTTGACCAAGTAAATTATCTCCAACAACACCAACAAAACCTTGACCAAGTAAATTATCTCCAACAACAACAAAACCTTGACCAAGTAAATTATCTCCAACAACAACAACAAAACGTTGACACGTAAATTATCTCAACACCAACAAAACCTTGACCAAGTAAATTATCTCCAACACCAACAAAACCTTGACCAAGTAAATTATCTCCAACAACAACAACAAAACGTTGACCACGTAAATTATCTCCAACACCAACAAAACCTTGACTAAGTAAATTATCTCCAACAACAACAAAACCTTGACCAAGTAAATTATCTCCAACACCAACAAAACCTTGACCAAGTAAATTATCTCCAACAACAACAAAACCTTGACCAAGTAAATTATCTCCAACACCAACAAAACCTTGACCAAGTAAATTATCTCCAACAACAACAAAACCTTGACCAAGTAAATTATCTCCAACAACACCAACAAAACCTTGACCAAGTAAATTATCTCCAACAACAACAAAACCTTGACCAGTAAATTATCTCCAACACCAACAAACCTGACCAAGTAAATTATCTCCAACAACAACAAAACCTTGACCAAGTAAATTATCTCCAACAACAACAACAAAACGTTGACCAAGTAAATTATCTCCAACAACAACAACAAAACGTTGACCAAGTAAATTATCTCCAACAACAACAAAACCTTGACCAAGTAAATTATCTCCAACAACACCAACAAAACCTTGACCAAGTAAATTATCTCCAACACCAACAAAACCTTGACAATAAATTATCTCCAACAACAACAAAACTTGACCAGTAAATTATCTCAACACAACAAAACCTTGACCAAGTAAATTATCTCCAACACCAACAAAACCTTGACCAAGTAAATTATCTCCAACAACAACAAAACGTTGACCAGTAAATTATCTCAACACCAACAAAACCTTGACAAGTAAATTATCTCCAACAACAACAAACTTGACAAGTAAATTATCTCCAACAACAACAAAACCTTGACCAAGTAAATTATCTCCAACAACAACAAAACCTTGACCAAGTAAATTATCTCCAACACCAACAAAACCTTGACCAAGTAAATTATCTCCAACAACAACAAAACCTTGACCAAGTAAATTATCTCCAACAACAACAAAACCTTGACCAAGTAAATTATCTCCAACAACAACAAAACGTTGACCAAGTAAATTATCTCCAACAACAACAACAAAACGTTGACCAAGTAAATTATCTCCAACAACACCAACAAAACGTTGACCAAGTAAATTATCTCCAACAACAACAACAAAACGTTGACCAAGTAAATTATTTCCAACAACACCAACAAAACGTTGACCATGTAAATTATCTCCAACAACAACAACAAAACGTTGACCATGTAAATTATCTCCAACAACACCAACAAAACGTTGACCAAGTAAATTATCTCCAACACCAACAAAACGTTGACCAAGTAAATTATCTCCAACAACAACAAAACCTTGACCATGTAAATTATCTCCAACAATAACATAACGTAGACCATGTAAATTATCTCCAACAACAACAACAAAACCTTGACCACGTAAATTATCTCCAACAATACCAACAAAACGTTGACCAAGTAAATTATCTCCAACAACAACAAAACCTTGACCAAGTAAATTATCTCCAACAACACCAACAAAACGTTGACCAAGTAAATTATCTCCAACAACAACAAAACCTTGACCAAGTAAATTATCTCCAACAATACCAACAAAACGTTGACCAAGTAAATTATCTCCAACAACACCAACAAAACGTTGACCAAGTAAATTATCTCCAACAACACCAACAAAACGTTGACCAAGTAAATTATCTCCAACAACAACAAAACCTTGACCATGTAAATTATCTCCAACAATAACATAACGTAGACCATGTAAATTATCTCCAACAATAACAAAACGTTGAGCATGTAAATTATCTTCAAAAAACAATAAAACGTCGACCATGTAAATTATCTCCAACAACAAAACGTCGACAATGTAAATTATCTCCAAAAAAACAACAAGACACTATCGGTAATATTTTATCAAGACACTAACGGTATTATTTCATCAAGACACTAACGGTATTATTTGATACAGACACTAACGGTATTATTCCATCCATACATCGGTGGTAATAATTTGATACAGACGCTAACGGTATTATTCCATCCAGACATCGGTGGTAATAATTTGATAGATGCTAACGGTATTATTTGATGCAGACATTAACGGTATTATTTGATACAGACACTAACGATATTATTTCATAGACACTAACGGTATTATTCCATCCAGACAACGGTGGTAATAATTTGACAGACGCTAAAGGAGGTATTATTTGATGCAGATACTAACGGTATTATTCCATCCATACAACGGCGGTATTAATTGATGCAGAAACTAACGGTATTATTTGAAGCAGTCACTAACGATATTATTTGACACAGACATTAACGGTATAACTCCATCGAGACAACGGTTATATTATTTAATGCAGACACAAACGGTATTATTCCATCCAGACAACGGTGGTATTAATTGATGCAGACACTAACGGTATTATTCCATCCAGACAACGATGGTATTATGGGATGCAGACACTAACGGTATTATTCCATCCAGACAGCGGTGGTATTATTTGGTACAGACACTAACGGTATTATTCCATCCAGACATCGGTGGTAATAATTTGATACAGACGCTAACGGTATTATTCCATCCAGACGTCGGAGGTAATAATTTGATACAGACACTAACGGTATTATTTGATACAGACACTAACGGTAATATTCCATCAATACACTAACGGTATTATTTGATACAGACAATAACGGTAATATTCCATCAAGACACTAACGGTAATATTTGATACAGACACTAACGGTATTATTTGATACAGACACTAACGGTATTATTTGATACAGACACTAACGGTATTATTTGATACAGACACTAACGGTATTATTTCATCAAGACACTAACGGTATTATTTGGTACAGACACTAACGGTATTATTCCCTCCATACATCGGTGGTAATAATTTGATACAGACACTAACGATATTATTTCATAGACACTAACGGTATTATTCCATCCAGACAACGGTGGTATTAATTGATGCACACACTAACGGTATTATTCCATCCAGACAACGGCGGTATTAATTGATGCAGACACTAACGGTATTATTCCATCCAGACAAAGGTGGTATTATTCCATCCAGACAACGGTGGCATTATTCCATCCAGACAAAGGCGGTATTAGTTGATGAAGATACTAAAGGTATTTTTCCATTCAGACAACAGTGGTAATAATTTGACGCAGACACTAACGGTATAACTCCATCCAGACAACGGCATTATTATTTGATACAGACACTAACGGTATTATTCCATCCAGAAAACGGTGGTAATAATTTGATACAGACACTAACGGTATTTTTTGATGCAGTCACTAACGATATTATTCGACACAGACATTAACGGTATTTTTCCATTTAGACAAGGGCGGTATTAATTTGATGCAGACACAAAAGGTATTATTCCATCCAGACACGGGCGGTATAATTTGATGCAGACACTAACGGTATTTTTTCATTTAGACAAGGGCGGTATTAATTTGATGCAGACACTAACGGTATTATTCCATTCAGACAACGGTGGTATTATTCCATCTAGACAACGGTGGTATTATTCCATCCAGACAACGGAGGTATTATTTGATACATATACAAACGGTATTATTCAATCCAGAACACGGAGGTATTATTCCATCTAGACAAAGGCGGTATTATTTGATGAAGATACTGAGGTATTTTTCCATTCAGACAACGGTAGTAATAATTTGACGCAGACACTAACGGTATAACTCCATCCAGACACGGGAGCATTATTTGATACAGACACTAACGGTATTATTCCATCCAGACAACGGTAGTATTATTTGATGCAGACAAAGGCGGTATTTTTATACAGACACTAACGGTAATTTTCCATCCAGACAATGGCGGTATTATTCGATGCAGACATTAACGGTATTATTTGATGCAGACACTAACGGTATTATTCCAAGCCAGACAACGGCGGTATTATTTTATACAGACACTTACGTTATTATTCCACCCAGACAACGACGATATAATTTGATACAGACACTAACGGTATTATTTTATAAAGACACTAACGGTATTATTTGGTGCAGACACTAACGATATTATTCCATCCAGACAACAGCAGTATAATTTTATACAGACACTAACGGTATTATTCGATACAAATACTAACGGTATTATTTGATACAGACACTAACGGTATTATTTGATACAGACACTAACGGTATTATTTGATACAGACACTAATGGTATTATTCCATCCAGACAACGGCGGTATTATTTTATACATATATTAATGGTATTATTCCATTCAGCCAACGGTGGTAGATGCAGACACTAACGGTATATTATTCCATTCAGACAACTGTGGTGGTAATGTCATACAGACGCTAATGGTGTTACTTGTTACAAATACTAACTGTATTATTCGATGCAGAAACTAACGGTATTATTCGATACATACAATAACGGTATTATTCGATACAGACAACGGCAGTATTATTCGAAGCAGACAACGGCAGTATTATTCGATACAGACACTAACGGTATTATTCGATGCATACACTAACGGTATTATTCGATGCAGACAATGGCAGTATTATTCGAAGCAGACAACGGCGGTATTATTCGATGCAGACAACGGCAGTATTAATCGAAGCAGACAACGGCAGTATTATTCGATACGTACACTTGCGGTATTATTCGATGCAGACACTAACGGTAGTATTACATACAGACAAAGGTGATATTATTTGATGAGACACAAACGATATTATTTGATATAGACATCACCAACGATTTTTTTGGTACAGACACCAACGATACTATTTGTTACAAACACTAAGGTATTTTTTATGCAGACAAAGGCGGTAATATTTGATACAGACACTAACGATAACATACACTAATGGTATTTTTTTTAAATACAAACACTTACGGTATTATTCCATCGAGACAACGGTGGTGATAATGTGATAAAGACACTAACGGTATTTTCCATTCCGACAATGGCGGTAATATTTAATAAGACACCAACGGTATTTCTTGATGCAGACATCGGCGGTATTTTTTTATTCAAACACTAACTGTATTATTCCATCCATAATACGGCGGTATTATTCCATCCAGACAACGGCAGTATTATTCGAAGCAGACAACGGCAGTATTATTCGATTCACACACTAACGGTCATTTTACATCCAACAACGGCGGTATTATTTGATACAAACGGTATTATTTGGTACAGACACTAACGATATTATTCCATCCAGAAAACGGTGGTAATAATTTCATACAGACACTAACGGTAGTACTTGAAGACACTAACGGTATTATTCAATCCAGAACACGGAGGTATTATTCCATCTAGACAAAGGCGGTATTATTTGATGAAGATACTGAGGTATTTTTCCATTCAGACAACGGTGGTAATTTGACGTAGACACTAACGGTATAACTCCATCCAGACAACGGCAGTATTATTTGATACAGACACTAATGGTATTATTCGATGCAGACACTAATGGTAGTATTTGATGCAGACACTAACGGTATTATTCCAGGTCAGACAACGGCGGTATTATTTTATACAGACACTTACGTTATTATTCCATCCAGACAACGGCGATATAATTTGATTCAGACACTAACGGTGTTATTCCATTCAGACAAGGGCGGTATTAATTTGATACAGACACTAACGGTATTATTCAATCCAGACAACGACGATATAATTTGATACAGACAGTAACGGTATTATTTTATACGGACACTAACGGTATTATTTGATACAGACAACGGTGGCAGTAATTTGCTAGACACTAACGATATTATTCCATCCAGACAACGGCAGTATAATTTGATACAGACACTAACGATATTATTCCATCCGGACAACATTGGCAATAATGTGATACAGACACTAACGATATTATTCCATCCGGACAACATTGGCAATAATGTGATACAGACACTAACGATATTATTCCATCCGGACAACATTGGCAATAATGTGATACAGACACTAACGATATTATTCCATCCGGACAACATTGGCAATAATGTGATACAGACACTAACGATATTATTCCATCCGGACAACATTGGCAATAATTTGATACAGACACTAACGATATTACTCCATCCAGACAACAGCAGTATAACTTGATAAAGACACTAACGGTATTATTTGATACAAACACTTACGGTATTATTCCATCCAGACAACGGTGGTCGTAATGTGATACAGACACTAACGGTATTTTCCATTCAGACAACAGCGGTAATATTTGATAAGACACCAACGGTATTTCTTGATGCAGACATCGGCGGTATTTTTTTATTCAAACACTAACTGTATTATTCCATCCATAATATGGCGGTATTATTCAATCCAGACAACGGCAGTATTATTCGAAGCAGACAACGGCGGAATTATTCGATACAAATACTAACGGTATTATTTGGTACAGACACTAACGATATTATTCCATCCAGAAAACGGTGGTAATAATTTCATACAGACACTAACGGTAGTACTTGATGAAGACACTTACGTTATTATTCCATTCAGACAACGGCGATATAATTTGATGCATACACTAACGGTGTTATTCCATTCAGACAACGGCGATATAATTTGATGCATACACTAACGGTATTATTCCATCCAGACAACGGTGGTATTATTCCATCCAGACAACGGAAGTATTATTTGATACAGACACTAACGGTATTATTCAATCCAGACAACGTAAGTATTATTCCATCCAGACAAAGGCGGTATTATTTGATGAAGATACTGTGGTATTTTTCCATTCAGACAACGGTAGTAATAATTTGACGCAGACACTAACGGTATAACTCCATCCAGACACGGCAGTATTGTTTGATACAGACACTAACGGTATTATTTTATACAGACACTAACGATATTATTTGATACAGACAACGGTGGCAGTAATTTGATACAGACACTAACGATATTATTCCATCCAGACAACGGCAGTATAATTTGATACAGATACTAACGATATTATTCCATCCGGACAACATTGGCAATAATGTGATACAGACACTAACGATATTATTCCATCCGGACAACATTGGCAATAATTTGATACAGACACTAACGATATTACTCTATCCAGACAACAGCAGTATAACTTGAAAAAGACACTAACGGTATTATTTGATATAGACACTAACGATATTATTCCATCCAGACAATGGCAGTATAATTTGATACAGACACTAACGGTATTATTTAATACAAACACTTACGGTATTATTCCATCCAGACAACGGTGGTGATAATGTGATACAGACACATACGGTATTATTTAATACAGACACTAACGGTATTATTTGATAAGACACCAATGGTATTATTTGATGCAGACACTAACGGTATTATTTGATGCAGACACTAACGGTATTTTTTAAATTACAGACACTAAAAAGTATTATTCGATGCATACACTAATGGTATTATTTGATCTAAACTAACGGATTATTGAAAAACA
>JADZMA010000955.1:0-27519 GCA_020796225.1 Arion vulgaris
AAAGAAAAAAGTTTCCCAGTGACAAAAACAGGTTAAAAAGACACTCGCTGGATAGGACACACTTTGAAAACATGAGGTGAATATAACAAGAAGGATCCTTTCCTGGAACCCACAGTGACAACGAAGAAGGGAGGCAGAGAAATACATGGAGATGAGATTTGAAGGCAGAGATCAACAATATAAAGAAAAGCCGGAGGGAGCTGCAGGAGATAGCTAGAGATAGGAAGACTTGGCATGAGTTGGTTGAGGGCCTATGCCCCAATGGTTAAAAAGGCAGAGAGAGAGAGAGAAATGAGTCACATAAATAAGCAGGCCTTCATGCAAAAATCAGTCAGAAGCACCATACCAGGCGTCCTGACTACACCTGGACTCACAGCAGGCAAACGCAAGAAGAGAAGTCACATAAATGAGTGTGTGTCAACAGACACACACAACTCAAGGATTGTCACATGCATATTTTTTTTCGATCCAGAAGCACTTGAGTTTTCAGCTCTTTGGCTTGGTGCCATGGATATCGTAACCCTTCGGTTCGGTGCCACAAACACCGTGAATCTGGGGAACCTGTGCTTTTCTGCCAGTCCGTGGAATTGAACCGCACTCACAGAGGACCAGTCACCCGCAGTCCAACGCGCTACGAACACGCTGGGCAGGCGGCAATCACATGCATATAACTGAGGGAATGCTATATACATATAAATGAGTGTGTCACATATATACTCACGCCATACCAGACAATTTAATGAGTGTCCACACATACACATATGTGAGAGAGTGTTACATACCACTAACTAAGAGTGTGTTAGATAACATATAACTAAAGATGAGTAAAAACACTGTGAAACAGCAATACACAAGTAATTAAAGCATGCAGAAGATGGAAAAATCTATCAAAGTAATTAAAGCATGCAGAAGATGGAAAAATCTATCAATGTCCTCACCATTTATTGTTAACTTGTGCTTCAACTCTGCTGCCTGTAGAATCTAAGGACAAGACAGAAGGTCAAGGTTAATTAAATATATATAGACATCTTCTTCTTCGCAAATAGTAGCTGTTCACTACAGTAGGCACTATGTGTGAAAGGGCTAGGCATATATCAAAATATTCAAGACACGGATAATCCGCCTGAGTCACAATGGGCATCAGACACCAGAAAACTCATAAGTTGGTCTCTATCTTCAGGAGGTCTAGTCAGTATCATGTTAACTTATTTCCAACCAGAGACTGTGCATGCATATTGTCCAATAGAACACAGATTTACATACATAAATAAACTGAAGTTTTACAAACAGACAACTCAACCGTATAGGACCACATCTGTTCAGTTATACTGTAGCATGGTGTCAGGTATGATTGCTCATATGCAGTGGCGTAGCTAAAGGGGGGTCAGCGAGTACAGCTCTTTTGGTGAGTCATTTTCTTATATTTTATTTCGAACAATGTTCGAAATAAATGACGACCATGGCTTTTCGTAATTATATGAAAAACGTCGACAACAGCATATCAATGGAAGCTGTCGAAAGGCGACGCTTCCATTGATATTATGCTGGCATGTACAGTCCAAGATGCAAGGATGTACATTTGACAAAGCAGTTGTTTACCATTTACAAACTACAATGGACATTTATGAAATTTTCATCAAATTTATAGGACTAAAAACAGAAAGTAAAATATAAATAAAAGAACTTTTTAAAAATCTCCTTTTGCTAATAGACTAAAAAGCAGGTAACTTCTTGGAGCTTGTTGAATTGTTATCTCACTACGATGTAGCGTTAAGAGAACATCTTGTCAGACTCCAGGAAAGAACAGACAGATTATCGGATCTGGCTGTTCTGTCCATTTACTTACAAGACAAATAGATTTTGACGATGTCATTGACCTGTTTGCCACAATGGAAACAAGAAGACATTCCTTCTAGGACTATAGTGTCGAAGGACATTCTTTTGGTCTGTGCATTGCCGTGTTTTGCATTTAGATGTTCTAAAAGTGAACAGTTGCATTTTAAAATCTTTGGATTTGAACTATTTGTTTTGTGGTATTGGATTCGAATTTTGTCTTGGATCATACATGTAAGCAGTAACGTACCGGTCAGTAGAGTAAAGTAGAGCCTAGAGGTAGAGTATGTATGAAAATTTAGCTACACCTAACCATTCAGCATAGGGTCGTGTGGGGTCACTTGGGTGACATTTGAACGGACCGCCCCGGGTGACATTTACTCTAGCTACGCCAGTGCTCATATGTGAGGTCATCAGGACCGACTCACAGTCATCTTGTCACAACAAACAAGACTTAGAATTTCGCTTAGAATTATAGCTACCAACTTTCAGCTTGGTGGACTAGGGAATAGACCATACTGGATTTATCTTACTATTTATGATTTTCATTTATGATAACCATGTCAATTTATGAGCTGATTGATTGATTCATTTGACCATCATCATTGAGCGTAAGTAATTAGCCATATACTTCAATGTTTTATTTTGCATATCTTGGCAGCATTCTATCCAGATCGACTAATATAGACTCTGAGATAAATAGTAGGATATCCAAAACCAGTACTGCATCGCCAGTGTTGTTAGGCTGCAAGGATCAAAGAATAGTACCACTCGACCACAAAGCATGTTATGAGGCGACTGGAGGTAGGGCCTTGGGAAGCTACAAAAGTAAATAAAAGCGTCAGAAAGATGTCTGCCTACTTGTAGGCCATACTGTAATGCAATCACTCTTAGTCGATCACATACAAATCGCAAGAGTGGTTAATAAGTGGTTGATATGGAGCGTAAGAAGTAGAAGGAAGGCTGCATGTTACTTTGTGGAGCGAAGAGGATAAGAGTAGAGACAAAACCGAAAGTTTGTAGGTCTTAGTACTAACCCCACTGCTCTACAACGAGACATGGAAGCGTATAGCAGACACACAAGAAAACTATACCACTTCCACACAAGTTGTCTATGCAGAATACTAAAAATAAACTGGCAGGACAAAATTCCAGATAATGAAGTCCTCATATGAGAAAAGATCCCAAGCGCAACACCCAGTTGCAGAAGGCACAAGTGAGATGGGCGGTACATTGTTTGGGATGCCCTAAAAGCATCCCAAACAGTTAATGTATGGACCTTGAAGGAGGCGGGCGTTCAACTAGCGGACAGAAAAAACGCTTTAAAGACACCCTTAAAGTGTGCCTGAAATGATTTGATATGGACATCATGTGCTGGGAATCCTAGCGAAGATCCAAAAATGAGGCGCTGTAACAACACAAGAGGAACTCGGATAGCTAAGAATCGCCATACTGTTGAGGTGCAGAAAAGTAGCTGCATGAAAAGACAAACCACACGTGGTAGGGTTTGGGACTTTACAGTCCCCTCCGAAAACTAGAGGTGCAACAACGCGTCTGAGACTATTGTCATCATCATTGTGGACAGCTATTAATACTATTATTTCAATGCTCAGTGAGGGCCGATGTGGCTAAATGGTTACGCTGTACCCTTTTGCGTTCAAGGTAACACTTAAACCCGGACAAAACTGTTCTTTTCACTAGTAAATTTATTAGGACAGAGGCACCCAAAACAAAAATATTGATCATTGAGGTTGGTTTATGATTCTAAATGATCAACTTGATGTTAAAACTGGGGAAAAAAATTTCAAAAAATCCAAGCATGTATATTCTATGAAAAATTTTTAATATAGAGGGGTTTTCAGGGAAAATGCCCAAAAGTAACCTTGCAAAATACGGGATGATTTATGTTCTTTTCAGGTTAGCACATAGAACTTTCAGATGTTATTAAAATGGGCATATCTTGAACTGGTAGCAAAATATTTATAAGTATAATAAAATGAGTTTTTCTGAATTTTTAATGCAAATCCAGATTTTTGACAAAAAAAATATGGGTAGGAGATATTCTTTTGCATGAGACACAAAAACTGTTCAATGAATTCTTTTTAAAGTGGTAGGGGATGATCAAATATGCATAAGAAAGAAGTATGCACATTTATACAACAATCCTTTGAGTAGTTTTTAAAAAAACGTGTATTTAGTGACATACATTTATGGAAAATAAAAATTTTTGAGAAAAGCCAAAAAACTAACATATTTTCAATTTTTTGACCAAATTAATTTACTTAAGATTCCCCAGGAGCATACAAACTTGCCTCATCACATGCTTTAGATGCCATGCTAGTTGTTTTTCATCTTTCTACTTTTGTCCTAAATTCTGTATTAGCAAGGAAGATATGTGGTTTTATAGATGACAGCCCAAAAAACTGAAAATAATGTTTTCAAAGGAAAAGTTAAACTAAAACAAAAGTTTCATATCGGGCCCAAATTTCATATTATTAACTACAATATTGGCATCATTGACAGTTATTTTAAGCTCCTCCTCAAAGTAAATGAGATCTTAGGACACCAAGTCCATATAAGATTATGGAAAGATTCATTAGCATTTTGAGAACCACCATGAATATATTTTGTCAACGAAGTCGCAAGATAGTTTGACAAATACTTGCATTATGTTGCCAAAAATAAAATTAGGCAGTTTGTTCTCAATCAACTAAAACTTTATCTTTAGGGCACAAGCTACCAGCCTATTGAGTTCTCATGGTTATCTTTGTGATGTTTAAATATGGCTCAAATACTATTTATCCAACCAATGTTCTCTAATTTTCCAGAATTTTTCATACAAGTTACATCATAATCAGGCTGCATAAGTTTAATGATGCTATTAGTTAATCTATCTGCACTACCATAATTATATAAACACTTTGCTACCATCTGTGAACAAAGTTATGATATTTCCTATTTAATTAGCTAAAAAAAATATACATGCCTAGTTTAAAAATTAATTAAAAAACAAAACTACATTTTTTCAAACTAAAGATAGATTCTTGTTCAAATTGGATGTGTTACCTTTTAAAAATTTAAAAAACTCAAATTTTTATTTTTTTTAAAAAAATCGTTAAATATAATGGGTCGTCCTTAAAGAGATTCCTACGGTTGTTGCAGGGGCTACTCCCTAGTTTGCAATACTTTGGTAGGGAGCAAAGAGGACAGAGCCATATGAGGTGTAAACCTGGTCAATGAAGTCAATTCTTCATCTTTAGACCCCCATTCTTCTTCTGAATTGTGTTTGTTGTGATCTGAGCCTAAGGATGATTGGCGTTACCAGTTATGCGCATATGGTGCTTTTGGCCAGGGCATCCATTTCTTGCCACGCTTTTTATTTACTAGGGGAGCTTTCCCAGAAGATCCTCTTTTAATGTTTAGTATTGTAAAACACAAGACATGTCCAGACAAAGGGAGGTAACCATGAAATTAATGAAAACAATGAAATTAATGCTCCCAATTGAACCTACAAGATATTCAACCCTCAAGCAACTCATGTCTTCTTGGAAGCTACATATCAACCAATTGTTAACCACTTGTATGATTTTATGTGATCTGAGCCTAAGAGATTGTAGGCTGTACCAGTTATGCACCTCAAGAGGCCACACATCCGATTTCTTGATGCTTTTTTTACTAGGGGAACTCCCAGGTCCTACATCAGTCACCTCTCTACATGCCTTGTAGGTCACAGTAGTACTATTATTTGCTTCCTTCGGCCCAGACACCACCGGGCGGGGGATCATAGAGAATATGGACATGTTCGATGTTTGATAACCTAAAAAAAAAATGAAACGCCCATAGTTTAAAACTGTCTGACCAATTTTCTCTAAAACAATATCATTTATCAATAGCATCACAAAAGTCATACCTTCTTCGATTGTAGCATTGACTGATTTAATTTCGTAGGTTGGCTTCATTTCATCAACCTACTCTATAAATAAAGAGAAAAAGTGTTAGTATTAAGTTCAGTAATGCAGCTTTTTATGCAAATGAAAAATACGCTATGCATGAATTCACTACCAACAACGTAAGGAGCTAGTACTCCAGTGCTATATTGAACCAATACTTATATATGACAGCGAATCATGGACAGTGAACAAGCAATCAATAAGATCGCTGGAAGCCAGAGAGATGTGGTTTTACAGAAAAATGCTGAAAATTTACAAGAGCAAGAAAACAAATTATGCAGGCCTGCAAACAAAGAACCTTATAAAAAAATAAGAATTGTACAATCAAGGTTCTTTGAGCAATAATGTGAAGAGGAGGATTAGAACATTTGGTGACAACAGGTAAAATACAGGGAAGAAGATATTGTGGAAGGCAGAGGGAGAAGATGTTGGTGGTCTGACATCAGGTTCAGAAAAAAATACTCACAACTGATTAGCTGCACCAAAGCGAAAGAGAGTTATAGAGAGACATATAGATACACCTGGAGGCATGGCACTTAATTGATTGAATGTTGTCTACTTATCAAACTTTACCAAGAAATTAAATTATCTTAGTGCAATGCATACAGCAAGGAAACAAGAAGGGCCCTTTACTGTAACTTGCAGGTTAAAGCTAAGGTAAGGAAAGGCTAGATATCATAGAAAGAGATTTGAGGCAGAAATTAACAATATATGGAAGAGCTAGAAAGAGATGGAAGAGCTAGAAAGAGTTGGAAGAGCTAGAAAGAGATGTGTTGTAGGGGGGGGTGATGATTGTGGTATGTTTGTGGTGGTTATGATGGTTTTTTGGTAATAGTAGTAAGTGGCTACGATGGTACAAAGCACAAACACAGTCTTGAAGGCTTCATTGGTGTTTTTATTGATGTTATTACATGACTGGACAAAACACGTCTTCTTGTGTCCACTGTTTATGTCGTTCTTATTGTGTTGTCACCATGCTAAGCAGTACTAACTAATCTAGTCAAACTAGTTTCACTCGTCAAAGTCTCGTTCTAGTGCTGCTATTCTGCTTGTAGTGCGCAGCTTTGGTGTGCAAGCACTATGGTCTCTACCTATCTCATTTCTACCATCCTATCGATCTATTAACTACCTGTCTAGTCTGTTAGGTACTACCTTGGGATTGGGGAATGGTCGTACCTGGTCCTAGTACAGATGGAAGAGCTAGAAAGAGATGGAAGTGCTAGAAAGAGATGGAAGAGATCAGCAGAATAGAAGATACATGGCATGAGTTGGTTGAGAACACATTCCAACCAGTGTTAAAAAGAACAAGAAATAGAGAATGCAGACAGCGTTTGTTTATCAAATTAGACACACAAAAAAGAGTTATGGGTTCATTTCCCAAACCTACTGATGTTTCAGCGAGGATGGAAATTGAGTACTCTTACCTCTGCATACCTGGGTATAGAAATATGAAGTGACAGTTACTCTAAGCAGTGCAAAGACTATCAATATTTTCATTTCAATCCATTAGAAATGAAAATGCACACACGTCACCATGAACACAAAAAGAGCAATGTTCAACACAATCTTTCCCCACATTATGCTACAGTGTCAAACCCGGACCTGACATCAAATGTAGAAGAAAACTAGTCACAACAGAGATGAAGTGTCTCATGGAGCAACAGGCAGTGCACCTCAAATAGCGATGTTGTTCGATACAATGGATACAAAGCAATAGGCCATCCACGCAAAAAATGGACATCAGAGATAACAGAGGTGACAAAAGACACTATTTATGAAGCGCACACAAGAATTTGTTCTAACAATCTCTTCTTATCCTCACGCTGTGAGGCAAAATAGGATTTGAGAAAGAAAA
Source organism: Arion vulgaris (assembly GCA_020796225.1). NCBI lineage: Eukaryota > Metazoa > Mollusca > Gastropoda > Stylommatophora > Arionidae > Arion > Arion vulgaris. The sequence continues at coordinate 7,639 of JADZMA010000955.1, forward strand.
AGAAAATAAAACTGGAAAATTAAACTAAATCAATATATATGAACTCACTGTGCTACTATAGGTGCTCAGTCCCTAAAGACAACACTCAAGAGATTCTGTTAAACAAACTAACCTCAGATTTCAGATTACTTGATTTGCCTCGAGTTCGTGTAGCTCGTGCAGAAGCACCTCCATCACCATCGATATCTGCATCGATCTGGACATCTGTTGGTTTTGTTGTCTTTTTCTCATTGTTTTCAACAGCTAAATGTGATATTCTCTGCTTTTTCACAGGTATCTCTGGATATTCTATCACCTACAGAAGAGTACATCAGTAACAATTTAATATTAACAACAAACATGCATATATTCATTTCCTGTCTTCTTCTTCTTCTCATTCGTTGATGTTCAATGTCTACACAATGAGTCTGGTTCTCTGGATGTATGTTGTTGTGTTTATTAGTTCATCAAGGCTTCCAAACAATATAAAGAAGAGCTGGAGGGAGCTGCAGGAGATAGCTAGAGATAGGAAGACTTGCATGAGTTGGTTGAGAGCCTATGCCCCAACCCAGGGGAAAAAAGGGAAAGAGAGAGAGAAGAACTCAAACAGCTTTTATTGATGTCTGTCTCTGTTGGAAGTGTTCTTTTCACAGTTGATTCATCACGTGACAATTTACTGTGAAATCTTCTCCTTTCTTCTTCTTCGAACACTCATATCTACCACTTGTTAACCACTCTGTATGATTTGTATGTGATCTGAGCCTAAGAGCGATTGTATGTTGTGCCAGTTATGTACCTACAATTAGGCCAGCATATCTAATTTCTGTAACGCATTTTATTTACTAGGTGGCTTCCTAGGTCCTACATCAGTCGCCTCTTAGGAGTTGCCTTGTAGGTCGCAGGGGTACTATTCTTAGCTTCCCCTGGCCCGGCAACACAAGGCGGATTTGCTGCTAAATCGCCCGGGTGGTTGCCGGGACCCAAATTTGGGTGTAAAAAATAGAACCACTGTTACCTGCCACGCATGTCGTGAGGCGACTAAGGAGGTTTGGCTGAAATCGGATGCACATGTCCTAAATTTGTGAAGTCTGTGCGTTTAGGGCGCCTACCAAACCAATGTGCAACATATACACGTTCTTGGCAAAGATCAAACATATCACAAAGAGTGATTAAAATTAATTAAGTAAAACGACATGAAAAGAAGAAGACTGCTAAATGAGCACACATTTAAAGGTCTAAGGCAGAAGGATGTGGAGCATCTGGCCAGATAGATTAGAGCGAAGGTTTCCATGCGGGATGCCAGGTTCAATCCACAGTAGAGTCCAATATGAGTTTTTTTCTATCTAGGGCAAAAAGAAAAATCCTAACCTGAACAGTTTTTGCTGCAGCTTAAACAGCTATCGGCCATTAAATTTCACAGGCAAATCTCTCCTCTATCCTACACCACCATAAAAAGCGGTATTACAAGTGGTAACAAGTTTTTGTTTGGTTTGTTTTTTAAACAAAGTTTACTTCAGTGCACGGGTTTCCCATTTGGCTCCATGCCTGTCGGCAGAAATGGCATGCCATCAACTGAGTGTGTTGCAAAAAATCACAAACTTTGCTTAGCTTTGCAATAATAATGGGGATCTCATGAAAAATTGAACAAATGACTCGGTCTGAATTCGCACCCACAACCTTCAGGGATGAAGTGTCTACACAGAATGCTGGGACTAATAAAAGACCGGTTTAGAAATGAAGATATCAGGAAAAAGTGGGTACAACATCAGTACTGAACTTCATCAAGAAACAACAAATTAAATGGTTCGGCCAAATAAGCAGATTACCAACCGACAGTGCACCTCAAGAAACAGGTTGCTCAATACAATGGATATAAAGCAAAAAGTCGGCCATGCAAAAGGTGAATCTCAGGAAATAACAGAAAGAAAGTCACTGTTTATGAAGCGCACACAAAAATTTGTTCTATAAATCTCTTCTTATCCTGATACTGTGAGCCAAACCCATGAGGCATTACCTTGTAGTGGTGGGGGCTTGCGTGCCTCAATGATCCAGAAAGCTATGCGGCAGGAACATTCTGTTCCTGGAAGGGTTACCCATGCCGGACAGGTCTAAGGTGAGAGGTCAGACTAAATGTGGCCTCCTGGTCCTCCAGGTTGGGGTTTGGGCGCAGTGCTAACAACTCTGCCCCATAAAAAAAAAGAAAAATGTTACAGAAACGAAGGAAAGAAAAATGCTCTCGATGTCCAGCGGTCTTGAGACAGAGTACCACTGTCAGCATGAACAGTATGGGTGAAAGCCGCAAAAGCCCACGCTGGGGTGGAGTCTGCTGGATGTCAAAACTAAACTAAGAATGGTTCTGGAACGTCAGGGTAATGTTCGAGACCACAAAGACATCACAGGTGGTAAAGAGATGCAACACTATAAATTACACATTCTAGGGGTCAGCGAAAGTAGATGGACAGGCTTTGGACAGACGACAGCTAGAACAGGGGAAACCATCTTGTACTCAGGAAGAGGCAGCGGGGAATCATTCAGCAGGAGTTGCACTAATAATAAGGAAAGGATTGAATAAACATCTCTTATAGTGGCACCCGATTAATGAAAGGTGTTGAAAGCCGATTTAATGGGAAACAGAAGCTAACTATCATTCAATGCTATGCACCCACTAACGAAGCCGAAGAAGAGGACAAAAAACGCATTTTATAGAAGGTTGCAGGAAATAGTGGACAAGGTTCCAGCTCAGGATGTTTTGTGCATAATGGAGACCTAAGCGCAAAGTTGAAACAATAACAACTGAAGCAATAATGGGGAAAGAGGATGTGGCGCAAATGAAAATGGAGAATGTTAGGCAATTTTGTCTAGAAAACAGACTGATCATAGGAGGCACATTGTTTCAACACAGGACCATACACAAGTACACATGGATATCCCCAAATGGAAGAGATGAAAACCAGATAGACCACTTTATGATCAACAGTAAATGGCGAAGACATTACTTGATGTAAAGGTGAAAAGAGGAGCTGACGTGGGCAGCGACCTGCTGCTGTCGTTGCCATGATCAGGCTCAAACTCAAGAAACATATATACAAGCCAAGACAGGCAGAATACTTTAATGTTAACCTATTAAAAAGACAGGGTGCTACAAAATATAGTGGAACTAAAGAACAGATTTCAAATCCTGTCAGAGCAGTCAGACACAACACCAACTGAAAGTATCCAAGAAAAATGGAATACGATCAAAGGCACATATAAAATAGTTAGCAGTAGTGTACTGGGAACCAGTAAAGGACACATAAAGTGGATAAGTGGCCAGACCTTAGATACATCCAAAAGCGAAAGGAGAAAAAAATCTCATCAATAGCATTAGATCAGAGCGTCCAAGATAAGGCGAAAGAATATACAGAACTAAACAAAATGGTAAAGAAGTGCTAGAACAGACAGAGACAATTTATGGAAAGACGGCAGAAATAGCAGAAAAAGCTGCTAAAGTACATGATCTGCACACACTGTACAAGATTACCAAACAATTATGCGGAGGTAAAAGACACAGCCATAACATGCCAGTCAGAAACAGCCTAGGACAACTGTTGACAACAGAGCAGGAGCAGGATATGAGATGGACATCACACTTTGAAGATGTGCTAAACAGACCTGATCCTGAACATCACAGGATATCCACCTGACGCACAGGATATTGATATCAACCTCAAATTGCCCAAGAAGCAGAAATAGTAAAGCTATTGGATCCTGAAAACAACAAAGCACCGGGAAATGATGAAATGACAGCAGAGCTTTTCCAGATCGATCCCATCTTAGCTGCAAACATATTAGAGCCATTGTTTGCAGATATCTGGGAGAAAAAAGAATTGCCTAAAGTTGGACTAGGGTACTGTGTGAAAATCCCCAAGAAGGAGACCTAACAGATTGCAATAACTGGAGAGGAATCATGTTGCTTTCAATCCCAAGTAAGATATTCTGCAAAATTATCATAAAATGCCGAATACAGAAACAATGAATAAGTGTCCTACGAAGATAGACAAGCAGGATTTAGGAAAGGAGAGGAACAAATGAACATATATTTACCTAAATGACATTTTAGAACAATGTGGCAGTGGCAAGGACTATATATATCAACTTCACATAGATTTTGAAAGGCGATGCGACAGCGTCCACAGAGACAGCCTATGGAAGATACTGAGACAATACAGCGATACTGCCAGGCTTATCAACATCTTAGCCCTCTTCTATAAAAATTTACTCCTGCAACCTAAAAATTCCAACAAAACATTCCCAGTAAAATCTGGTGTAAGACAGGGATACGTAATGTCCTCTCTTTTGTTTAGTATTACAATTGACTGGGTGCTAAAAATGCCATAGAAACAAGCACCAGAGGAATAAGATGGACCCTTTCGAGATGCTTGAGGACCTGGATTTTGCAGGCAGTCTGGCCCTGGTGTCACACAAATATGAACATATACAAGAGAAAGTACAATACTTCACAGCACAGACAGTAGGCCTCAAAACAAACACAGGAAAAACAAAAATTATGACAAGCAGTGAAATCCAACAACCAGTAATGTTAGAAGATGAAACACTGGAAAGGGTTGAGCAGTTTACATATCTTAGTAAGCGTGACTGACACTAAATGGTGGCACAGAGGAAGATATAAAATCACGTCTGAGTAAGGCCAAGAACCGCTTTTTGCCAGAATGAAACCAGTATGGAAGTCCAAAATCTACAATGGACACAGCTTAAACTCTATAAAAGCATTGTTTGCCAGTTTTGCTCTACGGATCGGAGTGTTGGAGGATGACCAAAGGAGATACTAGCAGGTTGTCAGTTTTCCACCACTCTTGTCTTCGCAGAATCTTGGGAATCTTTTGGCCAGTAAAATGTCCAATGTCCAGCTACTCCCAAGACACAAGACAAAGAGTCAATGAATGACATGCTCAAAAAGAGAAGATGGAAATGGCTCGGACATGTTATGAGAATGAGACAAGAAATGCCTGCAGGGATAGCCCTCACTTGGACACCAGAGGGAAAGAGAAAGAAAGGCAGACCACGAGGACAACATGGAGCGCATGATGGAAGAGGAACTGGACACATCTCGGCGGTCTGCGCTGAAGGTTGCCGCCGGGACAGGAGAGCATGCAAGTCCTTTCTGAAGCCCCATGTGTCCACTAGGCATTACGGGATTAGTAAGTAAGTAAGTGAGGCAAACAGGATTGGAGAAAGAAAGAAGAAAGCAGTTTCATCTTCACGGTAGAGAGAGAAGATATACTAATCAGCTTCTTATGGGTATGTGAGAAATGAACTTTGGGATGGCTACTGCATCGGAGGGCCAGACATGTATGGAAAGGCCCAATGTGCCATGATGTCGATTGAATAACAAAACACAATATAACCTTACATCAAATTTCTATTGTGGTATTGCGCTGATGTACAAACAACGAGAATTATTAGTATATGATAAGTAAAGATTAGTAACAAGGTTGTGAGAAAATATATAATAGTTCCTTGACACATTTTCCTTGGGATTTGGTCCTTTTCACATCCTTCTTAATCTCAGGTTAGTCATTACTGCTTTGACTCTTTGCTCTTCACCCTTCCAGCACTTCTGTTTCTTCTTCCTCTTCTTCTTCATGCATTTTCTCCTCCTCTGAGAAACTGACTCTACTGGCTTCTGTACCGCTTTTTTGGTTCTGGTTTGGTGCAGGTTTAGGCTCCACCTTAAAAAAAAGGAATAAAAACCACAAAATAGAGAACTGGATTGGCAATAAAAATATATAATGTTCTTTATAAGGTACAGACTAATTCTTAACCCGATTAGCTACTGAATTGAAAAACAGGTTGTGGCTGAATTAAATTTAGGTTCCATTTTTCCATTTGCAAGTACAAATTCAGCTGCAGTTTTCTTAATTATTAACAGATTTTATGAGTAATATACCATTTTGTAGGTAAATGAATTTTCTTTAAGATCGTTCTAAAACAAAAAATAGTGGCGCTCCATTAGTTTATAAGGCCAATCAGTTAAACACCAAATGGCACAATAAGAGCACTTTAACCCAAACTCCTTGCCCTCTCATTCGAAAGATTGATGAAGTGGCAGGTTGTACACTTTCTCTTGTACATGGTCCATCCAGTGTGGCATTTCCTAGTAGGGCCCAATTGGAAAAAATGTATCTTGCATCCTTTCAGGCCGTCAGGTATGAAGTACCGGTCACTTCACATTTCTAGGCCTGGTGTGCAGGAGGTAAGTAATCCAATCCCTTTCCTCACTTGTGGTATGCTAGTGTAGGATTGAACCCACAACCCACTCAGAGTGAGTCGATAGCGACGCTTAAGCATTAGACTAATCTGTCCATGTTAGTTGTACTAAATGTAAGAACTTTCAATTTTTCCAAATAACAATTTTTAAAATTGTCTAATTTAACAAAATGCCATCTAGCAGTAACAATGTAACTCAATTAAACATAATGTCATAGGGGTTTCAAGTGTTTGAGATCTCACTGCACTGTTACTTATAACCAGAAAGTCACTCCCACCAGTCTCTCTTATTTTTTCTTTCTATCGTGCATACTAAAATAAGTTATTGATATATATAGGACCACCATCATTGCAACTCAATGAATAACCATGTGTGTGTGTGTGTGCTCTCATCTGCATGCACAGGAAGATTTCAGTGGCAGTGCACAAACTCCACAGACAAAGACAGACTATCCTCTACCAACTCAGGATAGGACATAACAGACTGAACAAACACCTACACTGAATACGATTGTCCCCATCCCTGGGATGGGACTTCTAACTGATTTTTACGAGAAGCCTGCTTACTGTTTATAGAGTGTCCCTTGGCATGAAGGCGGGCTTTTCCGACTTGAGATACCGAGATATCAAAACTGTTCCATTTTTATTTTCTCTCCATTGAATCCACAAATATCTTGTGTCATGATTGTTTATCTGTTGTCATTATTTTTGTTTGGTAAACCAACCCATACAGGATGCAAACCATGTACTTTTTGGAGTGAAGCGAGAGCAAACTGATTGTATAGTAACTCACCTTGGGTTTACTAACTGCTGCACGTTTGGGTGGAGGGCTTGGACTTCTTGTTGGTTTGACTGTACGCCACAGAGGTTGGTTTAGGGCTGTAACCTAGAGGAATTCGAGCGAGGAGAGGTTGGACTCCTCTAGATTTTCACAGAAACACTAGTTTGTGAACCTGACCATGAACTTTGGGCTCCGGAGAGGAAGGTGGGGTTGGAGATTTAGCCTTGGTTCTCTATTCAAAGAACAATAATACAAAATATGAAAGTAGTTTTACAAAGCACAACAAAAGAATAAATCAATTTACAACCCAAAAAGTCCCTTAACTAGAAATGGATTGTTTGTTTGATGGGGGTTCTCTGCGGCATAGAGGTTACGTGCTTGCCTCTCGTTATAAAGGTACTCGGTTAGAAGCTCTCTCGTGGAGCCAGCTGGATATTTTCCAGATCCCTGATCCCAGTGTAGAGGTGAGATCGGGGTTATTAATTCTCTCGGAGACAGACGATAAAGCGGAAGTCTCATGTTCAATTGAGTATATTAACAGAACCATTGGCAGTTCAAAATCGAGAAGACCAGGTAGGCTTAGCTGCACAGGCAAATATTCATTAGTAAGATTTAAAAATAATCCTACAAAATATTTTCACTATCTTCAAAATTACATATGGGAACCAGGCCGGTGCAACGGAGATTTGTGCACTGCCTCTGAGGTGTATTCTGCGTAAGAAAGATTGGCACAAATGGTTACTCATAATTGAATGATAGACCTATCAATCATTTGAGGATCATCTTCATCACACATGTCCATAATTACTCCAATCTCGTCCTAAGCATGTATATCAGTATGTTTGAGCTAACAACTCCCTGTTCTGTGTTGGTTGTTGATCTTATCTACTGCAGTTTTCTCATGTGGTTTTCATGTCTTGCCACAACTATCCATATGCATAACGGCGAACTATCTTGTCTCAGGGTAGCATTCATTTGAATCTAACTAGCAGTTGCATGTGCCAGTAATCAATCTCTAGATGTTGGCCAGACGACTTGTATTAATAAGACAGTTACTCTGATACTGCTAGTGTGTTGAGCAACCAATCTCATACCAGTGCATGTAGCCACACTACTATCAAATCATAAAGAGTGATTAAAATTGGTTGTAAAGAAGCAGACGCAAAGAAGAAGTGTATACAGTAGAAGAGAGTTCAAGTTGACATATAATAGTGTATACAGTAGAAGAGGAGATTCAAGTTGACATATGATAGTGTATACAGTAGAAGAGGAGATTCAAGTTGATATCTGATAGTGTATGCAGATGAGAAGGAGGGTTCATGTTGAAATCTCAAAGTGTATGCAGTAGAAGCAGAAGTTTTAAATTGATATACACTGTAATATCTTTGAGTGTACATAGAAAAAGGTTCAATTTGACATCTGAAATTAATGCGGCAGAGAAGATGAAGAGAATACCTAAGCAACATACATCATTAAAATTACATTTTGCCTTGGCTTACCTGACAATTTAGTACAACAACATCCCATGTTTTCTCTTCTGGTACACCTCGATGATATAATGAGTATCACTCTCTTTACAGTGTTCAGGCTCACACCATGACAGATATGCAGAATCTTTTTCTTTGGCACTAACAAGAGGTCTACCCGATGGGTATCAGCACCACCTAATTTGTTAAAATAGGATGACTAGTATTGTCTATGATACAAAGGGCCCCGTCCCGGATGTGCCATACCAGGTGGACCATTACAGCGGGCGGTAAAAAACGTTTATAAACTATCCAAGCCCCATCAATCTTCGATGGAGTAGCGGTCTAGTTTTTGTACAAGGGTAGCCATGTGGCATTTAATAGAAGGCTCTTGGCCGCCAAAGCCCCGTCAAGTGGGCACCAGTTCCGTAACACAAGCTGATACTTTGTGAGCCACGTGACCACGTGACAGATATCCAAGCGATACAGATACTACACTTTGATCTTAGCCAAAAGGCCGAGTATAATAATTAAGTGGTCAAAAAAACTGACTGATAAGTACAAATGGACAAACATAATAGTCAATTCTAATGTCTACTTTCAATCATTAACTCCACATCTGCGACTAATATTTCTAAAATATACATTGTGTTATCAAAATGTTTTCTATATAAACTATTAGAAAATAACTGCATTATTTTGTTAATAGGTTGAAACCTATATATATATAAATATATATATATATATATATATATATATATATATATATATATATATATATATATATATATATATATATATATATATATATATATATATATATATATATTTATATATATATATATAGGAAAGATATGTAAAATTAGACTGAAGTGTTTTCTTTATATTTGAATTACCTATCTTTGGGTGAAGCTGAAATATTAAACTGTTTGTGTAAATTATTGTATTATTGTAGCACATGATAAAAAACATGCTATCAAACATATATTAATTAAACACATTTTATAAACTGGATTATAGGGATAGTTAAAACAGGGCAGTGCCAGTGTTATGATACCGACAGCCATCAGGTGGCACCGTAAGGGGAGTGGCATAAACAACGAAAATCAAAATACAATTTGAAACATTCAATAATTTAAAATCTTCATGGCAGCTTTCTATATTGGTCCACGTTATTCCGATATTGATGTATATTGTTTAGTATTTGTATATTTTCCAGTTTTTTAAAAAAATCACAATTTAAGGTATTTGAAAAACATTTAAGGTGACATTTCAAGACTTGCATCATACTGAGAAAATATACCACATGGCCCTAGGTAAACTAGCTAACTAGCTTTTTCTTTTCAAGGATTACAGCCTTGTTATTTATAAATACTTACCACCCACACACTCCATGTTTCTTCCAATCAAATTTGCAGCATCATGGCAATAGATCAATATATTAAAAATTAACACTAATCATTACCAAAAATATCAATTAAATTAAATTCCTACATTTCTCATTTAAAAGTGGCCCATCAGGAACACTCCCTAGAGCTACATGGTTGTTTGTGCTAATGCTGAGATCATAATACGGAAAAATAAAATTAGAGCACATCTTGTTATTCTGGGATTTAAATTATAATGGCCAATTCAAACAGTCAATTCGTATTCAGACAAGTTAAAGAAATTTAAACTTAAAAATTAGGAGTTGGCGTAGCAAAGTAGATGTGGCCTGGTTATTCGCAAAGTCAAGTAGTAGATTCAGTGCAGTATATTCTCAGTCACTGCTTAGAATGGATACGGTGGCTTTCTACAGGCTAGTAGCAAATTTAAACTTTCATTAGTGCTTGGAAAGTGTTTGTGCGCTGACACAGTAAACTCTTTTACAGAAATGAGCACCAGTCAGGATGCCCAGAGGGAAAATATATTAATTCATTCCAGTGTTATAAACAAGTAGAAACACTGTGTCAATAGTATTTACAAACTTGCTTTGATAATGTAATACAACAAGGAAGTAAGAAGTAGTGTACTGCACAAAATGAGATCATTTCCATATCAGATTTTTAACTAAAATGTTACCGTCATGCAAACTCAGATGGGTCTGGATATATGTCTAAATGATAGGAATCAGATGTTATTATTCAAGAAAGGACTGGACATTTTACGATCAGAAAAAGAGTGGCATCCCACAGGGATCAACGGTACATATACTTTTTGACATTTGCTAGAAGAGACTGTGCATCTTTTGGTCTGATCGGAGTGATATTTAAACTTACAGAACTAAATAATATTCTTGTCTTACTATGATAGTCATTCTTATCCTCTCTTAAAACAAGCTAGACAGATATTCAAATTATGTATATATAAATATACTCACTGTCTCTATAGTTATTATTTAGAAACTGTCTATATAGACATTGTTTGTCAAGTGGATATTCATTTCGTGAGCATGTGTTTTGGATACTGCAGTTATGCAGCTGGCCTTGCTGTCTGTCATTTTATTGGTTTGATCATCTGGATACAGACAAGTGGAATATATGTGTGACAATATGTAACAACAGAATAATATAGCACAATTGCTTGTAAAATGACATTAGGATCATTCAAAACAAACATTGATCGTTTTTAATGCACAGAGTTCAGGGCTTGGAGATGTGGATACATAGAAAAATAATATGTATTTAATGGACACAGCAACAAACTAAACAGAAGTGCTGCGTTATTAGGAGTGAGAAGTTAAATAAGAACAGACACAGCCTTGAAAAGTTGTAACTAAAAAACAGTATGGAATGAAACCGATAAGAAAACCAAGATTAGAATATTAAGTGCTTACATATTCCCAGGGGCAACATATGTGTGTGAAGTATGGACACTTAACAAAGCAGTGAAAAAACATATATGTGCTTCTGAATATAAGTACAACAGAAGAGTCATCCGTATACCATGGACAGAGAAAAGAACAAATAAATCTAGCCAGAAAGAACTCAAGATCAAAGAAAACTGGTTGATGCTACAAATAAGAAAATTTAGGTATTTTTTACATATAAAAAAGACATGAAGAGTATAAAGACCCTTATGGAAGAGGCATCCTGCAAAAGAGAGAACAAAAGATAGACCACAGAGAAGATGGATTTAGGATGTAAACTAATGATTTGAGAATGACAGCAGCAAAGGCAGGAAATTTAGCCTATGGCCTATGAGAGAGAGAAATTCTGAAAGACTATTAGGATGACAAAGTTCTGCTCATGACAAGCTATTTGATGATGATGACAAGAAAAATACTAAAATAAATAAAAGTGCTTTACTTTGACATACAAAAAGGACATGACAATTTGCTAAAGCAGCAATGAAAAGGTGAAACTAGCAAACAAGAAGAATGCTAGTGTGTATAGCAGGGGAGAAATTACGTCAGAGAATAGACAAATAGCAGAGAGTAAGAATGAATGCAGTGACAAGGTGTTGGACACTTATTTCAGTCATTGATGCAAAGACATCATTCCATATGATCTGAAAATGGATACCATGGCAGGATTAACGTTACTTGGGTAATACCACAAAGTAAGTGATGCAAAAATACATGTTAGTAGTAATGGATAACGTATGTATAATGGAATATAACATTCAACAGTAATGGATAACTTACACATATAAGCAAATAATAACAGACACAAATTTCACAATGGATAACAAACACAAATTAATACCAACAACACAATAGTGGATAATAAACCTACACTAGTAATGGATAACAAAACATTTCAGTAATTAATAACTGGCAACTATCACTAGTGGATAACAGAGCACACAAGTTATGGGTGTATACATACTTTACTTGAGTAATGGATACAACATGCACAAGTAATGAACAACAAACACACAATAGTAATCAACAACAAACATACATCAGTAACGGATATTCTTTATCAACAAGATTTTATGCGGCATAAATACGATTAGTTTCCACTTCAGAATTTCAATGTGGAGTATTTCCTATTTGAATTTGCTTCATTTGAATGATTGGTATTCTTAATTGATTGATAAATTCATCATTAATGCATTTTGGTGAATAAGCATGTGTGCTCTAATTTCTTTCTTACGTAGAATCTTAGTGGGAATTTCTTTCTTACGTGGATCTTAGTGGAATTCTTCTTACCTTGAGATCTTAGTGGAATTTTCTTTCTTACACTTGAGATCTTAGTGGAATTTCTTTCTTACACGTGAGATCTTAGTGGAATTTCTTTCTTACACTTGAGATCTTGGTGAATTTCTTTCTTACACATTGAGATCTTAGTGGAATTTCTTTCTTACATGTGAGATCTTAGTGGAATTTCTTTCTTACACGTGAGATCTTAGTGGAATTTCTTTCTTACACATGAGTCTTGGTGGAATTTCTTTCTTACACGTGAGATCTTAGTGGAATTTCTTTCTTACGTGAAGATCTTGGTGGAATTTCTTTCTTACACTTGAGATCTTAGTGGAAATGCACAAATTCCGTGGTACCGGCGAGAGTCCCCGATATAATTTGCAATATCGTGAAAATGTGTGTACAGACTTTATTTATACGGCAATTTTTTCCAAGGCGTCTGTGCTGGAAACTCGCTTCGATTAAATTGTCAATGTTTCTTTTACAGTAACGCTCAACTTGAACAGGGACCTGCTTGTTATTGTCTGTCTCTGATAGGACCAGTAACTCGATCTCACCTACAACGAAAACAGAAGTTCTCTGGAAAAATATCTCGAATAAGTCTCGGAACAAACCAAACACCTATGGAGCGAGAGGCAGGCACATTACCTCCACGTCACATGATACACAACATCTTACCTCCACGTCACATGATACCGAGCATCTTACCTCCACGTCACATGATACCGAGCATCTGCTCACGTCACATGATACCGAGCATCTCTTACCTCCACGTCACATGATACCGGGCAGCTTACCTCCACGTCACATGATACCGAGCATCTTACCTCCACGTCACATGATACCGAGCATCTTGGCTCCGATCATGATACCGAGCATCTTACCTCCACGTCATGATACCGGGCATCTTAGCTCCACGTCACATGATGCCAGGCATCTTACCTCCACGTCACATGATACAGCACCTTACACTCCACGTCACATGATACCGAGCATCTTACCTCCACGTCACATGATACCAGGCACCTTACCTCCACGTCACATGATACCAGGCACCTTACCTCCCACGTCTGATACCGAGCATCTTACCTCCACGTCACATGATGCCAGGCATCTTACCTCCACGTCACATGATATCGAGCATGCCACCTCCGTCATGATACCGGGCATCTTACCTCCACGTCTGATACCAGGCATCTTAGCTCCACACGTCACATGATACCAGGCATCTTACCTCCACGTCCATGATACCGAGCATCTTAGCTCCGTCACATGATACCAGGCATCACCTCCACGTCACATGATGCAGGCATCTTACCTCCACGTCACATGATACCGAGCATCTTACCTCCACGTCACATGATATGACAGCTTACCTCCACGTCACATGATACTGAGCATCTTACCTCCACGTCACATGATACCGAGCATCTTACCTCCACGTCACATGATGCCAGGCATCTTACCTCCACGTCACATGATACCGAGCATCTTACCTCCACGTCATGATGCAGGTATCTTACCTCCACGTCACATGATACCGAGCATCTTACCTCCACGTCACATGATACCGAGCATCTTACCTCCCCGTCACATGATACCGAGCATCTTACCTCCACGTCACATGATACCGAGCATCTTACCTCCACGTCACATGATACCGAGCATCTGGCTCCGCCACATGATACCGAGCATCTTAGCTCCACGTCATGATACCGAGCATCTTAGCTCCACGCCACATGATACAGGCATCGCCTCCCCGTCACATGATACCGAGCATCTTACCTCCACGCCACATGATACCGAGCATCTTAGCTCCACGTCACATGATACCGAGCATCTTACTTTCCCGTCACATGATACACAACACCTCACTTCCCCGTCACATGATACCCAACACGTTACCTCCACGTCACATGATACCCAACACCTTACTTCCCGTCACGCGATACCCAACACCTTACTTCCCCGTCACATGATACCCAACACATACCTCCCGTCATGATGCCAGCACTTACTTCCCCGTCATGATACACAACTATACTTCCCCGTCATGATACCCAGCACACCTTACCTCCACGTCACTGATACCCAACACCTTACTTCCCGTCCACGCGATACCCAACACCTTACTTCCCGTCCATGATGCCCAACACCTTACTTCCCGTCATGATACACAACACCTTACTTCCCCGTCATGATACCCAACACCTTACTTCCCCGTCATGATACACAACACCTTACTTCCCCGTCACATGATGCAACACCTTACCTCCACGTCACGCGATACCCAACACCTTACCTCCCCGTCCGCGTGCCCAACACCTTACTTCCCCGTCACATGATACACAACGCCGCCCCGTCACATGATACCTTGCCGCCCGTCACGCATTTACCCAACACCTTACCTCACGTCATGATACCTTTGCCACTTCCCCGTCACGCGATACCCAACACCTTGCTTCCGTCACGCGATACCCAACACATACACTCACGTCACATGATACCCAACACCTTACCTCCACGTCACATGATGCAACCTTTACTTCCCCGTCACATGATACCCAACACCTTACCTCCACGTCACATGATACCCAACACTTTACTTCCCCGTCACATGATACCCAACACCTTACTTCCCCGTCATGATACACAACACCGCCCCGTCATGATACCCAGCACTAACCTCCACGCCACATATTGCTCACCTAACCTCCACACCACGCAGTAACCATGAATTGGTATTCTTACGTTTTCATAGCGATGTCTCAACTCCATTCAATTGCATTTATAGCTAAATCATCAAAATAGACACGTGTCCACATCATTCATATAAATTGTGTGTAATATGTACTTGTATGCCATACATTTACTTTGTTCTTCTCTGAATATGTTCTTTTGTCTGAAATGCATATTCTAGCTAATAAATACGTTTTCTTTTCTACGGTGCACATCTATGTATACCGCTATTAACCTTATGGTTAGTCATGCAACGAATACGTTACGCTACTCCTTTACTAGAGCCACCCAGAACCTAACAGAACTCGGGAGCGATAACGTTGCCATATATTTGCAAGGATATGCTAGAACCACTTAATAATCGTTATTACAATGTGGTATATACAGAAATACGATGGTAGGTCATATTTTCTTTAGCTAAAGACACGCATTGAGGATGTATCCTCTGAGTCGTCTCTATTACCCAACATTTGTTTTGATATCAGACTGAGGCTAGGTCGACCCAGAAACGTTGAGGTGGACAAAATATCCCACAACTGAGGATCAGACCGGGTCACCCGTCTAGAAGTAAGTGCACTAACCAATATTCTAGGTGACTCTCGTTAATAACATAATTAACCGCAAAACATCAGGAAAACAAATTATTATACTTTTACAGCTCATACCAACCGATACAGATCTACATACACAGGTGCAAACTTAGTATCCTATTAGTTATAACTAGTTTTCTATGCTGTAACGTAATGTTAACACGGGACTTATCTCTATGGTATGTGAAAACCTAGCAACAGCTAGAGGAAGATTATAACGTTTTGACAGAAAAATTGCATTCAAATAGATCGTCGATTCTATCACAAAATACGACCAATAAAGGACATATTTAGTAACACCAAACATTACATATAAGTTTGAAACCCATTTCAGTCTTTCTTTTCTTTCTTTTCTCTACTCTCAGCTTTATTCACAGCATCCGGATGAAGAGATTTCCTAGAACGGGCTTTTGTGTGCGCTTCATAAACAGTGTTTTCGTCACTTCATTCTTTTTTCCGCTAAAGAGGTTCACCTTCTGCGTGGACAGCCTTTGCTTTGTGTCCTGTCGGAGTAACATTTGGCTTTGATACTCATTGTTTGTTGATAGCTGCTAATGTGACCGAACCATTTTAATTTATTGTTCATGATGAAATTCTGTGCTGACGCTGTATCCACTTTTTCCTGATGTCTTCATTTCTAAAACTCATTTCAGTAATATTTTAACTTTATATTAGGTGATCAACGTCAAAGACTATTAAGATGGCAGAAATGTTGTTATTATCTGTTCTCCAGATGCGTCGCGTAGATGTCTAAGAAATCTAGCAGCATCAAATACAAATGGAACCCGTTCGAACTAGAAAAACTAATTGAATATTTATTACAAGCTTTAGGTTTCAAAACATGATTTCATCGATTGAACATTCTTACTTCTAATCTACTGCTGTCTGAGAATGATTTGTGCCTGTCATTATAAATGTATCACTTCACGTCAAGCTAATTAGTTTACAAGTGCTTCGATTTATTTCCCGCAGTATATAGCGAATGAAAACGTCATTTCAGTGTTGTTTTATTTTGTTTGTCTAGCTTTCATTCAGTACAATTCTCTTGTCTGGCTACACTCATTATGAACAAGCATACTGACATGGGGGGAAAAAACATCAACATCCAAACTGATATTCAGCATTCAAAGCAAACAATTGTTGAGTTCACGAACACATGTGCCGCAAGCATAGTACATGAAAATGTTCACAAAATAGATGAACTGCAGTAAAACTAATTGATTAATAAGGCACGTAATCACAAAGTACTTTAGTTTTACAAATTACAAAAACAATGACAAATACAGCAACGTTTCGACCAACAAGGTCTTTATCAAGCAAACGAACAACAGAAGTGACAAATTTAAAAAAAAAAAATAGACGACCAAATACAAACGTTTCTAATGAAAATCTGGGAATAAACGAATAATGAATAAATGTAACACAAAAACACACATAAAAACTAGAAATAGAACGGAAGAGAAACAATGAAAAGTAATAGAAAAATCAACACCAATTACGGCTGTTGGTCGAAACGTTGCAGTATTTTGTCATTGTTTTTGTAATTTGTAAAACTACAGTACATGCGAATGGTGATTTACCTACTCTTACAACATACAAGTGCAAAAAAAGGTCTACATGCGAAGGACTGACTTCATTCGGCTTTCACATACGACTCCGTTCCTGGCAGCAGTGGAGTGTTACAAAACACGAACTTTGTAACCTAAGAAACGAAAGTTCTTGGATCTCATGAAAAAGTGCACCCGACTCTGTCCGGATTCAAGCCCCCAACTATCAGAACGACATGCAAACGTCTTAATCATGGCCATAGAGACTTGCGGACTCAATACTGATGTAGTCTATACACAGGAACAAACACAGATATGGTTACATTTTTATGCTCTCGATATTCGTGTACAATACTCGTATATGTTCTGCGATATTTGTGTACAAATACTCGTATATGTTCTCGATATTCGTGTACAAATTCTCGTATATGCTCTCGATATTCGTGTACAAATATTCTTATATGCATGATATTGTTTATAGACTATTTGCGAAAGCATGATTAAGCTCAGGCAAGCACATGGATTATATCTACAAGATCAAAGATGCTAACCAACACTGTTTGGAGACGGTGAGTATAGAATGACACTGCGTGCAGAAGGACAAAGAACACAGGTTTTATAACACTCGAGGATATAGATAGGGAGAACTGCAGCAGTACGTAAATAATGTATACCCAACAATAAACAAAAACTACTGTATATTTCAACATACTCTCAGAAAATATCATCACAACAAAACCAGATGCATTTTAATGAGTCAACTGGAGAACAATGATCATATCAGAAAATCTAACAAGGAACAGTAGAATAGTTTAGAGACGTCGAGCTTCATTGGGTAGATACCGTCAGTCATATGATCGGCATGGGTTGGAAAACAACGTTGCAATCCTAGGTTCCATTTAGAGTAGCAGCACAATGAACAATAGCATGTACAATTAATTTACCCAATTTTATTTCTTTGTGTTCCGTTGTATCCATGAAGACAGCCGGCACATTTTATTCCTATTTTCCTTGCGTAACCCATTACCCGTTATCTTTCTCTGTGTTTTCCCCCTTTACCTTAACACTGATATGACATTTAAAAAGTGTTATCGTAGAATGTGTTTGGTCAGGTACACATTACTTGGTTACATTTACTATTGTCAGCAGTGGAACGATTCAATGTAACTTTAACGCATGCAAAATTAGTCAGACTTTAGTACAAATTATCTTAAAAAATGTATTTTCTCCGAAAATGGAAATAAAAGGGAATTTGGGAACTTCAATTAAAACTCAGTTAAGAAACTTGTAAACATATGGTTTCAGGTCAAGGCCGCTCACGCAAACGACGTTTGGCTAACTAATTTCATACTAACTGCCGCAAGGTGCGCTAAGATTGTCTATTGAAATAACTCATTGTCGCACTCTGCACCAACATTGTCTCTAAAAAGTATGCTAACCCTCATCGCATCTGATCCAACTTCTGGCTTT
Organism: Arion vulgaris; assembly: GCA_020796225.1. Classification (NCBI taxonomy): domain Eukaryota; kingdom Metazoa; phylum Mollusca; class Gastropoda; order Stylommatophora; family Arionidae; genus Arion; species Arion vulgaris. The sequence goes on from JADZMA010000955.1 coordinate 26,604, forward strand.
TATCAGAGCAAAACTTTCTATTTCTATATAACGCTAAACCCGGGGAATTCATAAAATTTGCGAACTAATTAAATTCTTTTTTTCAAGCAGGAAATTGGAACAAAAATTAATTAAAATCATGCTTTTTATTTCAGTAGTGAATGTGTTTGGGCGTGTCCGAAGGGCAATGATGGTGATCGTCACTAATCACTAATCAGAAAGTTGAAAAAAAAATTCCCGCATCTCAGCTACACAGAAATACAGACAATAATACTGACTGGACACTGTCACAATGAAGGTAAATCAGCTGAAAATGCAAGTTAATAAAACACAAAATTAGAAAGTGGTTTGATTACCTCCCGAAAGGAGAAAATTAGCATAACGTTGGATTGTGAACATCCACAAGAACAAAATAGTATGCAAAGTAAGTAGTAAAGTAAGTTGCCATAAGCTATGTGACATTTACAAACATATAAATGTCACTGTTATAAAACATCTACAGACTTGTGTCCAACATAGAAGTGGTGTATCTACAAGAAAAGTTAATGTTGAGTTTTGTGTTGTACATTTATATCAAGTTCACCAGGATCAGTTAGTAGATAGGGTCAGTTAGTAGACAGGTTGATTTAGTTTGTTGAGTGTGCTAGTAGACTAACTCAGTTTGTATTTTACACCGGATCAGTTAGTAGGTATGCTTGGTTGGTTTCTGATGTCCAAAACCTGCTCGGTTAGTTCATAGTGCTGCAAAGTGACACTCTGTAGTTTATAGTCTGTATAAATGAACTGACTGTTAGTTTATAGTCTGTATAAGTAGACTGACTGTTAGTTTATAGTCTGTATAAGTAGACTGACTGTTAGTTTATAGGCCTGTAAACTGACTCGTTAGTTAAAGGGTCTGTAAAAAGACTGACTGTTAATTTATGGCTCCGTAAAAGGG